>VWZD01010700.1:57868-98941 GCA_013396695.1 Sakesphorus luctuosus
GGGAGAAGGTTGGGCAGGCACAGGGAGAAGGTTGGGCAGGCACAGGGAAAGCCAGACTGATGGAGCAAGGCTCCATCTCCTGCATTTCTCTGACTCCACTTATTTCCTGGAGGCAAGTGCTAATTAAAAATAACCTGGTGCTGCTCCACTGGAAGTGCAGCCACAGTGGGATTGTCCCTGCTGGGCCCTGGCAGGGGCTGGTTAGTTCATCCCACTCCAGCATATGGCCTGCTTGGGAAGGGGAAATTTCCACTAGGAGAGGAGACAACACTCAAATTATGGATGTTTTGGGACTCTCAGCCCAATTTCCCCAGGGACAAGCAGGTCCTGTGTCCACTGGGCACGTCCAACAGTTCCACACACAAAGCAAACTAAGAAGAATTAAATGTAAAAGAAATTCACCTGATTTTGCCTCACCATCCGTCTGCCCCTCAGTGCCAACAGTCTGCCCACATGGAAAAGGGGCTCCAGGACCAAAAGACACTCAGGAAACTGGGAATGCAAAGCTCACACCCCCTTTGTCAGCACCATTCAGAGGCTTCACCAGTGGCTCTTCCTTTACTACCAATTTATTTGCCTTCATTTTCAAGAGTACAAGCAGAGATTTGATTCTGAGAGTAGCAAGGCTTCAACAAAGAACAAATCTGGTCTGTGACTCCTGCTGTGCCTGCAGAGCAGACCCAGAGAGCTCCTTCAGCCCATGTCGGCAAGGGAAGGGTGAGAAGCAAAAGTGCCACGAGCTGCCTCGGGTGTGAGGAGTGCCAGGAGTGCCAGGAGTGCCAGGAGTGCCAGGAGTGCCAGTCTCCCTTGGCCCACATTAAAAACACACCATGTGAAGCCACAGACCCAAAACCATTTGAAGACAATATAGGTGGGATCAATGCCCAAAGCAGGGCTAAGAATGCACCTTCAAACATGGTGGAATTAAGCAAAACCCCTTTCTAGGCCGTTCTGCTGAACAGAAAACCCTTTCAATTACTGAATTTTTACACCTCTTTAGAGCCATTTGCCATGACCAGTTCACTCGTTCTCTTGATTCATCTCTGTGTAAGTGGACACAGAGTGGGAGATGGTTTTAGAGCCCCAGAACACCAAAGCTGGAAGTTTCCCCACAGGGTGATCAATGAAACCAACCCAGTCAGAGAAATACTTGGTTAAAAAGCCCAGATGGAATGACACAGAGTCACATTTGAGGGTTGTGAAAGCTCCTGCAGATTCACTCGAGCATCCACTCATATTTAATGAGAGCCTAAAATGCTTGGAAAAAATTAAGCAATCTTCTCTTGTGCAAAGCCCATCACAAGACTTTCCATAATGTTGCCTCAGTTTTTCTTGGACCCCAGTTTGGATGGGAATTTTACCCTGAAAAGTCAATTTTACCCTGAAAAGTAAATTCTACCCTGCAAAGGGAATTTTACCCTGAAAAGTCAATCTTCCCCTGCTTCAAGTTTTACCCAGAGCCCAAATTACTTCCTTTGTAACCCAGAATTTAAAATTCAGATGAATGCATTTTTGCATCTTGGGTGCTACAGAAGGCAACAATCAGAAGTGGCAGGAAGGCTTTATTCAGCAGAATACACCCAATTTTTTAATTCCAGTCCTTATGGATAATCAGAATTTAAAAACTGCTTAAAAGCACCTGGCACTGGCCATGATAAGAAACCTTTTGCTTTTTTTAATTCTGATTTGACACAAACGTGCCAGTGATGCATGAACTTGAATTGCTCCTTCCCTCTCTGCCTCCCTGACAGCACAAAACGCTTCTCAGCAGATTCAGCTGCACTTGCTGCAAGTCAAGCACAAAAATCTCAGGGCTGAATAAGGAGCAGCTCTGCTGCCAGCCTGCCACTCCTGACTCACTGCAGCCCCTTCCTGCTGCTGCCAGGGGGCTCAGCCCTGGGCACTGATGGCTTTGGCACTGATTGCAGGGTACCTTGCCAGCCCTGACGAGGAGGCAGCAGCCCCTTCCCCTCCCCATGCCTTGCCCCAGCACATCTCGAGCAGTCACATCTCATCACACACTCTGGTGGTTCCCAGGAGGTGCCAGGTGGATCCCAGCCTGCTGTTTCCCAGAGCCCAAGGGAAAGCAGTGCAGTTATCCCTGTGCTCTGTCCCTACCCATAAATGTGATTTTCTGCTCTCTGTCCTCTGCTCAGCTCCCAGCAGAGATCAAAGGCAGCTCTGCTGGGTGTGTACTGCACATACATGCACACAGAAGACACATTAATTACAGTCTGAAAATCTCTCTGCTAGAAAAAGAACTGGTTCCCTCTTTGTCACTTCCCTCTCCCCCACTAAAACTCACCTGGCCCAAGTTAATCCTTGAAAACCAGCTTGGATTGCAAATGACTTGGGGAGAGGAGACATCAACCAGGAGCATCTTGGGTGAAAACAGGCTTTGAAGAGCAAAACTCACCACCAACCCAGGCTTTGATGCCACAGCACAGACCCAGGGACCTGTTCCTTGAGCTTTACCTTCCCTGGGATCTGTCCCTAAGGCTTTTCCTTTCCTGGAACCTGTCCCTAAGGCTTTTCTTTTCCTGGGATCTGTCCCTAAGGCTTTTCCTTCCCTGGGATCTGTCCCTAAGGCTTTTTCTTTCCTGGAATCTGTCCCTAAGGCTTTCCCTTCCCTGGGATCTGTCCCTAAGGCTTTTTCTTTCCTGGAACCTGTCCCTAAGGCTTTCCCTTCCCTGGGATCTGTCCCTAAGGCTTTTCCTTCCCTGGAACCTGTCCCTAAGGCTTTTCCTTCCTTGGGATCTGTCCCTAAGGCTTTCCCTTCCCTGGGATCTGTCCCTCAAGCTTTCCCTTCCCTGGGATCTCTGTGGCTCATGGAAGGGGAGATGGTTGTGGCTAAACTGTTGCTCCACTGGGTCAGGTGTGACCAGTCCCAGTCTCTCCTGGCCTAGAGAGAAGCTTAGAGACCCCAAAACATTTGAAGACAACATAGGTGGGATTTCCCAACCTCTCTTGGTGGTAGGAGGGGAGAAAAATCAGGTGACTCTGCTCTTCCCTTTGCTGACCTGGTTCCAAAAAGCACTGGGAACTCCCAAGTGATGCTGCTGGACTTTCAGCTTGGGTTATAAATCAAAACTCTGCCTGACAGGAGTTGGGGAGGAGCATCCCTTTGGCCAAAACCTGCACAGAGCTTTGACATCTCCTTCTGGCCACTGGTAGGGAGAGAAAGGAGAACCCTCCAGAGGGTTCACAGATTAACTCAGTGCTTTACATCTCAGAGAAGACTTGATGGGGCCACCACGGCCACCAAGCCACAAGGATGTCCCCTGTGCTGCCCTATCCCATGGCCTGGACACGGTGCCAGCGTGGCATCTCCTCCCAGGGCTGCTCAGGACAAAGAATGGCATTCCTTCTGCTCCCACACAGGAGCTGCTCCTGCCGTGTCCTCGCAGGGTGTGACCAGGAGGAGGAGGAGGGAAGGTGTAAAGTACAGGGTGGGGGATCCATCAGCCTGCCAGGGCTGTGCACACCCTCCCAGACTGCCCCCTGTGGAATGTGCTCAGGGGAAAAAGGTGGAGAAGACATGGAGAGGACCCACCCTTTCTGTCCATGGGGAGTGGGGAGGGTGGACCTGCAGCAGGAGGGGTCTGGGCACACCAGCCTTGGTGAACCTCACACAGAATCTCAGGAGATGCAGAGTTGGGAGGGGCTCACAAGGGTCAGCAGGTCCCACTCCTGGCCCTGCACAGAACCATCCCCAAGAGTCCCACCATGTGCCTGAGAGTGTTGTCTAACCTGGGCACGAGCCAGAGATGGGTCCATTGCCATGCAGAGCAGCTGCTGGTCCTTCTCACCACAGACCCCCCCGGCCTTGGCTGGTGCTTCAGGAGACACTGCAATGGTGTCTTTATTGCAGCAGTGCATGAGCACCCCAGGATCTCCCCAGGTGTCTGTCCTCAGCCTCCAGAGCTCCAGCAACAGGCTTTGGATACTTTCTAAGCCAAGCAGGAGCACCTGTGCCTCCTCTGACACCTTCCAGACTTCTTTGTGGAGCAGACAGCCCAATTCCTTCCTCTTCCACTTTTAAACACAGCACAGGAACTGTTTCAGGCTAAATAACAAGTGCTTCATGCTTGACCAAGTTGCTTGTCTTGCTGGTACAAATGGCTGCAGTCCGTTGCCCCAGAGCCCCCCAGAGCCCTGGCAGTGCCCCCAGAGCCCTGGCAGTGCCCTCACAGAGCTGATGGACACAGGAGGTGACAGTGTCCCTGTTGCTGAGGTCACAGCTGGACATCCCGCTGAAGTTACTGCTGGAAAAGCACCAGCATAAACCCACCCCCCTGCTGGTGCCCCCCACATCCAATGCCATCCCTTACAGGAAGGAATCCTTCCCTGGGAGGGTGGGCAGGCCCTGGCAAGAGTTACCCAGAGGAGCTGTGGCTGCCCCATCCTGGAAATGTCCAAGGCCAGGTTGAAACAACTTGGGACAGTGGGAGGTGTCCCTGCCCATGGCAGGGGGTGGGATTGGATGTCTTTAAGGTCTTTTCCACCTCCAAACATTCTGGGATTCTCCAGCTGGTGGTCCCACAGCCCGAGCAGGACACCTGCACTTCCTCCTGACCAAGGCAGGAGGGGTTTGAAGCACCCAAGGAAGGGCTGGGGGTGGGTAATGCAGGAAATCCACGTGTGTGCACATTCCATGGGGATCTCGGGTCTCCCAGCTCTGGATCTCACCACGATGGTTGTTGTCATCAGGCCATGGAATAAGGGACTCTGGTATTGTGCTCTACAAATCTGCATGAAGAGTGATAACAGCAAATGCAGCTGAATTTGTAACTCCAGCCAATTGTGAGGACAGAAAGGTTCCTCACCACAACACAAAGTATTTCATTCTCTGATAACAAAGTGAAATAAGGATAGCAGGGAAAAGCAAGAGCTCACTATCAATGGAAAGAGAGGAAGGGACTCAGATATTTTAAGGCATTCACCTTTAGGTTATAAGCAGCTTATCTCAGACTGCTACATATGTGGTCTCCTTGGGAACCGAGTCAGACAATAAATCAGATGTGCCAACGTTTATCAGAAGCTCCAACCAGCCAAAAACATCAGCTCTCCCCAGAATGCCCAATCAGTTTGGCAGGATGCAGGGCCAAGCCTGGAGTCACTCCCAAGGCACGCAGCAGGGGTAGGACACACCACTGGGAAACTCCAGAGAAATGTGGCTCAGATTATTGTTCCTCCTTGTTGTGCCCTCCTGGAGCCACGGGCTGTGTCAGAGCTTCAGAGAAAGGCAAAGAGAGCAAAATCGACCTGGAATTTTGTGGGCATGGGTAATGCACACATCAGGGCAACATCTGCATATCGTGCCCAGCCAGCCACAAAAATAACCCTGCCCACCCTCCTCGCAGTCTGAGGCATGTAAGAGATTATTCTTGTCTTAGTCTGAACAAGGGGGAAAAAGCAATGTATGAAGATTGGTGGGAAGAATAAAAACAGCTTGAGGAAAGTCAGCAAGATCAGTGCATGAATATTCTCTAAGTGAAGAAATCCTGCCAGACACAAGGAAAAAATCCAGACATTTCACATGTCAGAAATAAAAGAATCTCAACCAAATCTCTCTCTCTCTTTTTTTTCTTTTTTTTTTAAACTGGTGAATATTTCCCAACCAGTTCCAAAATGTTTTGTTGTGTAATCAGAAGATGTCATGGCAGGAATACTCAGGCAACGACCTCTGCCTCGTTTACAAGGAGGTTAGCTGGGAATTAACTGGTGGGAAAGCAAAGGCAGAGACATTGGGAAATGGTTTTTATCCCGAAATCCTGAATCCAGAGGCATCAAATGGACTTGGCGTGTTTGGGATTCGGTGACAGCCCAGTGGACTGGGAGCAGAGGTCCCCCGGGTGGGAGCAGTGCCAAGGGCTGTGCAGGGCACAGGTGCACGTGTGGCCCCCAAAAAAGGAGGGAAAACTCCCCCTTTTCCAAGGGGAAAATTCCCCCTTTCCTTGGACATTGATGGGGAACTGCCCGTGGCCCCCCCAGCGGCCGCCGCGGCCGCAGCGCCACCTGCGGACGAGCGAGGGAACTGCACCCGGCGCGGGGCGGGGGGCAGAAAAATCACCTTGGATTGTACTTTTTATTTGAGTATTTTTGTTTCTTTAGTGCATTTTGGATTTATTCCTCCTTTTTTTTTTAGTTTTGTGGCCTTCTTTTTCTTCCCCATGGTCTTGGGGTAGAAACACAAGCAGGTTCTGTAGCTCAGGGATGTTCCAGCACAAAACGCATCCCCAGCAGCTGTCACTGCTCCTGGGAAAACCAACAGCCCCTCCCAGGCCATCAGTGCAATTTGCGACTTATGTCTCTCCCTTTCTACACGAGTTTCATCTGAAACCCTTCTGAGGTAATTCTCTGTTAGCAAACCAAGAAATGAGGAGAAAAATAAAGTGTGTAGAGCCTCAGAAATGGTTCATTTAAAGTATTTGCTGAAGTTTTCTACTTAGTCTTCTCAAACCCTTATCCAGCTGTGTGTGGACTTTTTGGCCATGGAATATGTGCCCTTCACCAAAAGAGCTTTAAAATGCCACGAGTGCCATCCCTTCTCCATCACTGACTAAACTGAGACAAGCCCTGGAGAAAACAACGACTGGGACTTGGCTTCCTGTCGGCAAAGCTCTTCTCTTGGAATTCGTGCTTAAGTCCAGTGCATTCCCACAGGTCTGTTTGTATTCAGAAGGACCATCAATTGAATAGTAACTAATGGAGAGCCATTTAAATCCAATTAAGTAACTCCTGGCCAGTTTGACTCTATTTATAAACAAAAGAAAAAGAACAGAAAACACCTGCTGAGGGGCCATCCAGAGAGAGGGCCTTTAGCAGAGACAATAATTGGCACCAGGGTTAAAGAATATCCCAACAGAGGGTTCACAATTTAACAAGCTTGAAGTTTGCTTCCATTCTGCAGCACTGAACTCTTCTGGAAACAACCGATCCTTGGGCACCACGTGGGAACAGCTGCTTAAAGTCTTGCACTGCAGCAATTCTACTGAGTTTTCTGCCCCTTCCTCTCCCTCGATGGTGCCAGGAACTCAGAAAGGATAAACGGCAGTGGCCTTGGATGTCAGAGAGGCTGTGCTGGTTTGCTGCATGTCAGGTTGGATTCCTGGGCTCAGCCTGAATTCCCTGCATTGGCCAGAAGGCCACAAACAGCTCCAGGGTGACCACGTCCTGTCACACACTCACTGATGGCTCAGGACTTGCTCCCCTTTTCCTCAGAAGGGCTCGTTAGTGCCTCAGCCCCCCCCGAATTCAGAGCCCCCAGGGGTGCCCCAGGAACCCCGTGTGCCCTGGGGGTGGCACACACTGTGGGCAGCCCCAGGACAGCAGAGCTGCTGAGCTGCTTCCCTTTGATTTCCCCCATTAACAACCAGCCTGCCTGAAGGGAGCAAAACAAGCAAATGAGGAGCAGAACGAGATTTTCAGAGGCAGCAGAGTCAGATCCCGATCATTAACACTTAGGTAGCTTTAAACGTTTCCCAACAGTGTCATTGCTGTTCTCTCTCTCTCTCTCTCTGTGTGGTGACAGACTCTGCTGCTGCTTCATTTGTCTCCAAGCTCGAGTCCAAGACAAAACAACAACCAAATTCTACACGGGCTCTAACGCTGCCTCCCAGCAGTGCACACTTTGTTGGAACTTATTAACCAGCTCCCAGCTTGTTCCCTGCATAATCACTTTGTACTTCAAAGTCTCCGCCAGCAGACAGAGCTAAATGGTGGTGTTCAATTCACTCATGTATAAAATTAATTAGGTTGGGGGCAGGACGGTGGATATTGGTTGTCCAAAGTTGGGATATTGGCTGAATGAGCTTGTTCAGCGCTCTGGGGACCTTTAACTTCTCAAGAAAGAAACCCTGCTCTGTTATTCTGGCTGTGGCTTCTCAAGCGGGGTAGATGAGAGGAGAACTGGTGGCTCCCTGCAGAGAACTGCTCAGGAACACCAGAATTATCCCTGAGTGGAGCAGAAGGCTGAGCCTGTTCCTGTTAAAGGCTGAGGGATTGCTCCCACACTCAGAGAAATACGTGATTGCATTAGGTCAGATACCAAGTGATGCTGCAGAAATCCCCCAGCATTGTGGAATCTCAGAATGGTTTGGACTGGAAGGGACCTTAAAGGTCATTTAGTTCCACATTCCACTCCCTGCCACGGGCAGGGACACCTTTGAATCAGCTGGGTTGGAAGAGACCTCTGAGATCATGAAGTCCAACCCTTGAGATCATCAAGTCCAACCCTTCCACCAGCCCAGGTTGCTCCAAGCCCTGTCCAACCTGGCCTTGGACACTTCCAGGGATGGAGCAGCCACAGCTTCTCCAGGCAATCTGATAATAATTCCTTATGACTCCCCTCAAACCTGCTGCCCTTTCAGAGCTGCTCTGCCCATCCAGGTGTGGCTGAGACATCTGGCCAGCTGTCTCAAGGCCAGGCATCCCAAGAGGTTGTTTGAGGACTCCAGGGATCTCCGAGCCCCCAGCTTGGCTGCTGGGAATTGTGTTCCACTCAGATCCCCAGGAGGGAAAACAGCAGCTGGCTCATCACCTGCTGCAGGTCACCTCAGGGAACGGCCCCTGCTCTGCAGCTCTGGTTTCCTCCGGGGATAATCCTGTCCCAATTAGCTTTGGAGGACTCAGACATTAATTTAATTATTTCTAAGACTCACCACGGAAGGGAACAATGGCAGCCCCTGGGGCTGGGAGGCATCGGGGCAGCTCGAGCCTCGCTTGGCTGAACACGGGGGGTTTAGCAGCGACTTTCACATGTCACCTTAAACCAACAGTTAGCTGTAAATCTGCCCCCCTCGCCGAGGCTGGGCTCGCTCTCACCTCGGTGTGACAGGCACGATGTTGAGCCTCGGGCTGGGATTTGGTGCCCTGAGTTGATGGGAATCATCTGCAAGGAAAGGCGGCAGGTCTGGGTTACAGTCCCGGGCTCGGGGCTGACCTCTTTGGTGCTCATTAGGAAGGCGAGAGCTCCCTGGCTAGAACCAGCAGAATATCTACTAAACACAGCAAACACGGGGCTTTGGGAGCTCGGGGCAGAACCACGCACAAATCCCCACCTAATCTGCAGACAGGGCCACAATCAGGGCACGGGCTCTCTCCGGGTTGGGGGGTTTGCTGTTTGTTTGCCAAAAATAATTCTGTAAAACCTCCAACACACTAAAAACCAAACATCTGCCCCTCCCCAAACACGCTGGGACTCCCCAAACTCCCCACTCGAGGTCAGGATGTGGATATCAGGATTTTGATGCTCCTGCAGCAACAACCCCATCCTCGTGTCCCCACACAAACCCTGAAGACAAATCACCCGCTGGAGCTTCCCCTGCATGTTAATTTGGTTCCTTTTCCAGGGAGATAACAGAGAGGCCAGAGGAGACATCCCTGATTCCAGCCCGTGGTTTCCCCTCTCGGTGTGCGAGGGAGGGATAATCCATTCCAGCCACAAACGTTGGGCCACAGCCCAGCGGAGTTCCAAGCGACAGAACCACGCGCTTGGCAGGTTCCAAAATGTCATTATTGTGACGCACGGGGCAGCAATTCCCGGTTGCGGCAGCGCTAAATTCATCCCCGTGGCCTTTCAAAGGGGTTGTGCAAGCGCGTATGGAAATGGCTCGAAGAGATGCCTCGGCAATTCGCACGGTCCGTCAGGGAGGAGCAGAGACACAGCCATTGTCTGGCGATGTTAAACGGTGGGTTTGGAGGCACAAGACCGACTGCCACAGCCTCATCCAGCCCTCGGCTAAACTAATCCCCTCGGTCTAGGAACTGGCTGAAAAATAGGTGTTACACTCGCCTTTGTTCATCATTATCAGGCACTTAAAGGCACCGAGTCAGGGAGTTAAAATCGATTTCTGCGCAGGGTGCAGAGCCATTCCTATTCCACGCTGCTCGAATCCTTCAATGGATAATCGGGATGCAGGGAAACAAGTTGCTTTTAGGAGATCTCTGGATTGTTGGCTTTCCCACCGAAGCAGCCATTCGTTCTTCTCCCAACTGCTGGTCTGCAAGAGGCTCTTCAGAGACAGATGGACAGTCTGTCTGCTTTAGAACCAAAAATACCAGCTCTTCCCAAAAGAAAACAGACGTTGAACTTAATAAAGAAAAGCTAAAAACCAAGATTGGGAAGAACATTCAGCTGTTAACCCGTGGATCCCTGAGAGGTTTAAACGTGATTACCGACAAGTTGAATAATTCCCTGGGCTCATCCCTGAGCTGGGAGACAAACAACCCCCCTATAACACTGACACTGTGGGTACAATCCCAAACTCTCCCTGCAACAGTGTCCATTCAGCATCCCAGATCCAGGGAATGGTGGCCAGGGGGGGTTCAAACGCCCCGAGGGCAGAAGAGGGGCAGCAGAGCTCAGTGCCCTGTGGTGCCAGGACCAGGAGACATCCCCGGGGGCTGGTGCCAGGTCCAGGATACAACCCCCAGAGCCGGTGCCACGTGTTCCTGCCCCTTCCCTCTCCCTGGCACCGCCCCTGCTGCTGGGACCAGCTCCGGGCTGCCTGACCCCACCTGCAGAACGCCCCGTGCCGCTGCTGTACTTTGCCACCTTCTCCTGGGACACCTCACCCTGGGAGAGGATTAAGGAGCATTAACTGCCTTCCCGAGGGCTCCCAGCCCGCTGTTCCCACTGCCAGGGAGCCCAGATGGGCACAGGCTGAGGATTAACTACTCCTGTCCTACCCAAAGGACGAGGAGAGGGTGGGTGGGTGTTGGTGGGAGCAGGAAAGGGCTCACACGCTTGTGCCAGCCCTCAGAGCTGGTGCCCATTTCCAAAAGCAACCTTGGCATGTTGGTTGGTGCATCAGGGCAGGACTCCTTGCCAACACCGCTGTCCCTGTGCAAAGGGCTCGAGCTGCATCTGCCAATTCCCACCCGGGCATCCTCAGGACGGATGTGGGGCATCATCCCTTGGGTGTGCAGAGCTGTAGTGATGCCCACCCCGCAAACCTGGCACCTGCACCCCGCAAACCTGGCACCTCCACCCCGCAAACCTGGCACCTGCACCCCGGCAATTCCTGCCACATCAGCACCACCAGAGCACAGCAACGATGCGGGGGTGCCCAGGAATCAATAGCCCCGGTGTCCCAACCCCGTGGGCACTGCCACGATCCCGTGCCCACAGCCATTGCCCCCCGAGCGCTGGTTTCTGCCTCGCTCGCAGCAGCCGCAGCGCAGGGATCAGACAGACCGTTTAGCGCTGCGTTTCCAAGGAGATTTTCACACACCGAGATGGGGAGGAAAAAAACAACCCAACACATTTCATGCGAGCTGAAGGTAGTAATTCCGCTGGCACTTCTTATCTGTTGAGCATGTCGAGATAAACCAGCAGTGAAAGTGCAGTAATGAGCGTTAATTGGGCTTATTTTGTGTTATTCTACACATAAAAAGCGGCAAGAGAAGAAGTTGCTCAAACAGCTTAAGAGCAGCAGTACATCTAATGGTAGCACTTCCAGTGACCTGTGAACTTGTCTCTCAGCACCTGAAAGCCCCTTATTGACAGGCCAGGAGCTTTCAGGGTGATAATGTCAGGGCAGGTGAGGAATTCCCGGCGTTTTAATGGAACAACCCGAGCTGAGCTCAGTGCGGGTCACCGGGAGGAAAACGGTCTCACCGAGGCAGCTGCACAATCCCAGCCAAGTTTCCCGGAGCTTGGGCACAACCTGGGCTGGACTGTCAAACAGGCAAGAGCAGCCTTTAATCCCAAAGCCTTGAACTCTGCCGTAGCAGATCTCTGCAGGTGTTTTCCCCATGATTCATCATTTTCTAATAAATTGCCCTGGAGCAGCTGCTCCTCTTCCTGCAGCCCCTGATTGATGTTCTCCTACCTGGAGGAGAACAGGCCCTGAATAACCACAGCCTTCCCATCAGGGGCCAGGCCACAGAGCAGGTCTGAGGTCATGGGAAGGTTCTTATTCACTTCCCCCTATACTGAGATTTTCAATTAACCAGATTTTAAATGTCGTGCCCCTCTTTGTGTGCCCGAAGGGAGGGAGGAGGGGAAGGGCAGGTTCCCCTCCCACTCCAGCATCCCTGGCCCCAGTTCCAGCTGGGAGGTGGTGTGGGCTGGAGGTGCCCCCACCCTGCCCTGAGCCACCCGTGGGCACCAGCTGTGCCAGCCTGAGCCCTCACAAACCCACCCCCACATGGCCACGCTCAGCACCTGGGAGTGACCCCTGCAAACAACTCAAACTTCCCACCGAGGGCTTTATTAAAAATAACAGTAAAATAATCCGTATATCCACTATATAAAGCAAAATACAGATCCTAAACACCTTTCCCAGCCTGGCCACGTTGTCACTGCCGCCTGGGTGGGAATTCTGTCCCACGGGAATCCTCCTTTCCCCTCTGTCTGTCCACAGCACAGCCACCAGCCCCAGATCTCCCCCACGTTAACTTGTCAGCGGAGAACAGGAAAAAGCCATTTGTTTCCAGCCTTGAAATGTAATTTGGGGTGGGTTTTCTGTTATTGATTTTAAGGTTGTAAACGCTGTGGCCGTGTCTGGTTTTTAAATGCTAATGACGGTAACAGCAAAACGAGATGAGGGAGCAGGGAAGGAAATCGCAGCATTTCACAGCTACCAAAGTCTTTAAACGTCCCTGGTTATAGAAGGAAACAACAGGGAGAGGGTAGGGATGATAAACAAGTCATTTGCTATCTCCAAGACGCCTGTAGATTCAATTTTTCCTCCTCCTCTCCTTCAGGAGGTTTTCACACGTGTGGGTCAAATGAGAAGACACAGCAAAACAAGGAAAAAGTAAACTCTAATATGGAGTTACCAGCTGCAATAACCCCCCAGGATTGGATTTATTTTATTTAACGCGAGTCTCCTGGTGCTCTTCACCTGCCTGTGAGGCTTCTCTGGATCCCTGGGGACCCAACCCAATGGTGGGGGGTCATTGGTGGGGTTTGGGAATGATTTGGGGATTCTCGGGGTGTTGGGTGGGCCAGGGCTGTGCCAACCATCAGGGGCACCAGGAACAGCAGGAGGAGGAAGGGAATGATGCTCTGGGACAAGCTAGGCTGTGCCAACCATCACGGGCACCAGGAGCAGCAGGAGGGTGAAGGGAATGATGCTCTGGGACAAGCTGGGCTGTGCCAACCATCAGGGGCACCAGGAGGGAGAAGGGAATGATGCTCTGGGACAAGCTGGGCTGTGCCAACCATCAGGGGCACCAGGAGCAGCAGGAGGGTGAAGGGAATGATGCTCTGGGACAAGCTGGGCTGCGCCATCCATCAGGGGCACCAGGAGCAGCAGGAGGGTGAAGGGAATGATGCTCTGGGACAAGCTGGGCTGTCCCATTCCCAGCTTGGACACAGCACCTCCAGGAGCAGCAGCTCAGCCAGCCAAGTTTATGTTCAAGGCAACACTTTGAGCACTGATCCTTTAATTCTTTAACACAACAGTGTCATCTTTTGTTGTTCTGCTTGCCAATTTTTACAGCTTCACATGGATTTTCCATTAAAATCCAACTGGCTTGTTCTACCCAGGAGTGTCCCCACCAGGCACAGCTCTGGGGCACTTGCCATGTGTTCAGCATATTTATTTATGCACCCAGACGTGCTCTCTAATATTAAGCAGGATCAGAGGTTTTAATTAAGTGGAAAAAACAAAATCTGGGTGAGGGAAAGTGGAGGGGGGAGGAAAAGGGGAGACTGACTGTCACTTCTGGCTTATAAATTGCCTTAAATGCTGGAAGCTCCTGTAGGAGAGGGGATGGTGCCCAATTTCACAGGGGAGTTTTCTCCCTCCAGACTGCAATGGGAGTCCTTGTGCAGCCAGGGGGACATTCAGAAACAGGGCAGTATTTTGGGGGTATTTCACGTGGTATCAGGATGGGCCAGGGCTGGGCTGGATCCTCCTGCACTCCCAGTAAGGGCTGTGATCACATCACAGAGGAATTTGCTTCCCTAAGAGACACAACACAAGGTGACATTTCTGACAACTCTTCATAGTGATTTCAAGCAATGAAGAAAATCAAATTATATCAAGTTTTCAGCTTCTAAACTCCCCAAGTCTGAGAAAAGCAAAGGGCTCTCCTACCTGAGGTCTGGTCTTTGGGGTCCTGAAGTCTTTGAGAACTGGGAATTCTCAGCAGTTTATATTTTTAGGAGACAAAGACTCATTCCTGGTTTCATTTTGAGCAAGAGTTGGCATTTAATATAACATGAAATACCAGGAATTCCCAGCCCTCACTCCTGCCCTCAGCCTTTCCAAGGAGCCAACCCCAAACTGCTATAAAGCAGTTGCAACACCATTAATTTTACAGCATCTGAACTGGAGCAAAATGACCAAGTCTTGCTTTCCCTGAGCTGACCCACAAAAGGCATTTCAGTGATTAAATGCTGAAGACAGACCAAGCCTGTGTTGTGCTGTCAGCAATAGAAGTTTAACAGCATCACATACCACAAATAACATATTTGTGTTGAAAAGAGAGCCAAAGCAGCATAGAAACCCAAGCCAGAAAATTTTATTTATTTAACCAGCAAGCCACCCACAAAAAGCAACCAGGTGCTCTGCCAAATGATTTAACAATCCCCAAGCCTCTGCCTCTGTAGCAGGGGTGCAGGATGCCAGCTGCAATAAAAGCAGAGTTTGATGTGCTTTGTGGTGCACTGGTGTTACCAGCTGCCAAAAATCAGTGATGTAACACAGCATTACCCTGACAAACCAAATGCAGGAGCTTAGAAATCCAGTCCTGTGGTCCCTGAGCTTCCCCCAGGGGGAAGGGAAGGCTCCGAGCCCCTGGGACAGCGGTTGCCACCACACTGCAGGGCTCAGGACAGAGCAGACAGCCCAGGTCACCCCAGACTGGCACAGGTGCCCTCCCTCCCTGCACAAAAAAGATACATTACCAAAAAACTGCAGAGTTTTCCTCATCCTGCAACACCTCCAAGCTCTGCTCCCCAGGGCCTGGTTTGTGGGGAACAGCCTAAATACCTCCAGGAGAGGCTGGGCCAGAACCCACCCAAAGCTCCCAGAGCAAACCAGCCCCTTCCTCAGGCAGCAATTCCTGAGCTGCACAACCCAGCCCTGGGGTTGTCCCAAAACGTTCAGGAAACCCACGAGTGAAAATGGGTTTATTTTTCAATCCATCTGCTCAAAAAAATTTCTTCCCTGGGATAGTCTCTATCCCTAAAGAAAGTAAATTTCTGTTTTCTAGGATTATTTTTCATATTTCCAAGTTTCCTCCAAGAGCCTTTGAAGAAGAATTCCCCATGTAACTAAACTTGGGTAAATCTGGAGTAAAAGCCCTGACTCCAAGGGAATTGCTCCCAAATGAAGATGATGCCAGAAAAAGAAGAGTCTGCCCTTAAAACCCTCTCAGTGTTTCCTTTTCTCTGCAGAATCTGCCCTTCCATCTCTGCCTTCCTCTCAGCCTTCCATTGCTTTGTAGGTTTTTTTTTTTTGCACTGCCCTCTATTAATCTTCCTGAAAATCAGCTGTCTGATCACAAACACAGAAAATTACATTATTCACTGCAAACCTTCCTGTCTGCAGCACCTCCACCAGGCACTCTCTGATGGGTACTTTATATCCATAGGGTCTCATAAGGATGAATGTCTTTTAATTAGATACAAACTGCGCTCATTTAGAGTTATTAGAGTTGATCTGCAAATTTATTCAGCAAATAACAGCCTTTATACAGTGAATTTCACTGTAATGTCTCCAGCCCATGAGCCAGAACAGGGGCTGGGGGAAGCAGAGCCCGAGTCCTGCAGGCATGAGCTGGGACAAAGCCCATGTCAGGTGGGTTTTAATTCCTCTTTTCCCCCAGAGAGAAAGGCAAAAAGTCTGGAAATGGATGGCTGGTTTCATTTCTTGTTTTTTATTGCCATCATTCAGCAGCCAGTAGGGAAAACAAAGCCTTAATGTTGCAAAATAGAAGTGAAATCGTGTGTGCACACACTCACCGGGTGTATTTGTGTATGTAGGCACTGAAAACGTTCTGCAACCACACACCATGTGGGAAAACACAGTGAAGGCTCAAAAAGGAGTGGGGAGGGAAGATGAGGAGGTGCCAGAGCTCTTGGGCAGGTGAGGGGCAAGAGCCTTTCAGCTCCACAATCCCCTGGATTTCCCACCCCACAGTTTGCAGTGCTCTCGTCCTGCTGTCCATCCCCTCCCCTCTGCTCACCCCAAACCTTTGCTCAGACTCTGCAGCTCCTTTTTCCCCATCAGCTTTGCCTTTGCCATGGATTTTTTTTTTTCCAGGCTTTGTGCAGATGCTGCTCTGGGCATGGGCACAGTCTCTGCTTTCAGG
Source organism: Sakesphorus luctuosus (assembly GCA_013396695.1). Classification (NCBI taxonomy): domain Eukaryota; kingdom Metazoa; phylum Chordata; class Aves; order Passeriformes; family Thamnophilidae; genus Sakesphorus; species Sakesphorus luctuosus. Next base: position 74,144 of record VWZD01010700.1, read on the forward strand.
GTGGTTCTCTGTCGGATGGACCAGAATGGCACAATTTAGTGAGGGCTCAGCAGGCAGACTCAGGGGTTTTGCCATGTCTGGGGGATAATCTCTATCCCACAGAGAAGGAAAGGGGGGCAGATCAAAGCGGGCACCCTCGGGGGTTGGTGCCAGCAAATGATGTTCCCACTGACTTTGCCGCGGGGCTGAGACCCAGCTGCACTATGCCAGGGGACGTCTGACCCCTGCTGGGGGGCACCCAGCCCCTCGTGCCCGGCCTCCTGGGGCAGAGAGAGCCCAGCAGGAGAAGCCAAGGCTGGGGATTCAGGGGGTCTGACGCGTGGGGACAGCACAACTCAAGGGCAGACTGTCCTGTGGGAGCACAGGAGCATTCCCAGCCTTCAGTCTGTGCCCAGAACGCGATTTGGCGAAATGCCCTGGTAAAACCCAGCGGTGGCAGCTCCGGGGAGAGCAGCAGGAGGGGAAGGAGCGCTCCCCTGGCCGGGGCAGGTCCCGCAGCGCTGGGCACAGCCCGCGGGGAGGGACCTGCGGGGGATAAATAGAACCGGCAGCCACCGCAGGCGGACAGACACGGGCTGGGAAATGCTCACCTGCCTGCTGTTCTTGGAATGAAAAGGCCAAAAGGATGCGGCATCTGTAGCGGGTTTTGTTGCTTTTATTACACAGAAGTAGCGCAGAGAACTTCCCTCCCCATTTACCAGCGCAAAGGGGCCGCACAGGACGAGCTGTGGAGGGAGAAACAGGGCTTTGTTTAGAGCAGGGAAGTATCCAGGACTGACCCAGGGCCTCTTGCACCTCTCTGCTCCACAGGAGTGTTTTCCCAGAGCAGCACAGGCAGAGAGGGAGTTGCAGCTGCTCAGCGCAGGGTTTGTGTGGAGCTGAAGGTGCCAACTGTGCCAGTGTTGGGGAGCGCTGGAAGAGGCACATCCAGCCCTCGGGCAGGGCACAGGAGAAGCACCAACCCTGCCAGCTCAGCGCTGCGAAGGCAGGGAAGGGGCACACAGGTGCCTGTGCTCCTGCAGAGCTTCCCGAAGGGATGGAGCCAGGCTGGGATGGGAACAGCACCCACCACGGTGGTGGGCACGGCCAGGGACTGCTGAGCCTGGAGGGGCACCCCAACCTGACGCTGCTGCACACCCGGGACGAGGAGCTGGCCAAGGCCGAGGTCGGGGTGCTGGGCACCATCCTGGCCATCGCCACCGTGGGCAACGTGGGGGTGCTGCTGGCCATGTACCGCCTGAGGAGGAAGATGAGCAGGATGCACCTCTTCATCCTTCACCTGGGGCTCACCGACCTGGGCGTGGCGCTCTTCCAGGTGCTGCCGCAACTCATCTGGAAGGTGACCTACCGCTTCCTGGGGCCGGACCCCCTCTGCAGGGCCGTCAAGTACCTGCAGGTGCTGAGCATGTTCGCCTCCACCTACATGCTGATGGTGATGACGCTGGACCGCTACCTGGCCGTGTGCCACCCGCTGCTCACCCTGCAGCAGCCCACCCGCCAGGCCTACCTGATGATCGGGGCCACCTGGCTGCTCAGCTGCCTGCTCAGCCTGCCCCAGCTGTTCATCTTCTCGCTGCGGGAGGTGCGCCAGGGCTCGGGGGTGCTGGACTGCTGGGCACACTTTGGGTACCCGTGGGGAGCCCGTGCCTACATCACCTGGACCACGCTGTGCATCTTCATCCTGCCCGTCGGCATCCTCAGCGTCTGCTACGGCCTCATCTGTTACGAGATCTGCAAGAACCTCAAGGGCAAGACCCAGGGCGGTGCCCCTGGCACGGGGGGGCCCACAGGAGCCGCCCCTCCTGCCCCCTGCCCCCCAGAGAAGGGCTGTGGTGGGCAGCCCTCGCGGGTGAGCAGCGTCAGGACCATCTCCCGCGCCAAGATCCGCACGGTGAAGATGACCTTTGTCATCGTGGCCACCTATGTCACCTGCTGGGCCCCCTTCTTCAGCATGCAGATGTGGTCGGTGTGGGATGAGGATGCTCCTGATGACGGTGAGTGCTGGTGGGCACGGAGGGGGCACAGAGCCTCGGGGACACACAGCAGAACCCTGGAGATTTTAACAATTCTGTTGTTTCATCACTACACAAACCTGTGGGGAAGGTCACAGAGTTCCTCCTGCCCAGTAATATTTATAGAAAAACAGTTTGCAGGGTCAAATTGGTCATTTCAGCAGAAAAACCACTGAAAAGTGATGATTTCTGCCCATCATCTGTAGGGATGTGCAAAGATGTGGGCACAGCCAGGCCATGCCATGTGCCTCACGTGGGAATTTGCAGAGGTTTTAGAAGTGGATTTATGATTTCATAGATTTTTTTTTCCTGGGATTTTTCAGTAGCCTTTCCAGCCTGTTCATGGGTAGAAGGAGCTTAACCCAGGAGTGAAGTCCTCTGGGAGATGATTGGCCAGCAAAGAGGCTGCAGGAAGGCCCAAAAGCTGCTGGGTCTCACCTGCCAGAACACTCCCTGAGGATGTGCTCCAGCACATCCATCACCCACCTGAACCCCTGCCAAGGGCAGAGCCTGGCTCTGCCTACAACACACTGCAAACTCTCCCACCCAAAGGAATGCCAGTGAGGTGGGATGGCAATGGGACAAAGGACAAGTGCCCCAGCCAAAGAGAGCCCCCAAATCCTGCCCACTGTGCCCCTGCCCAGCCTTTGTGGATGTTTCACATCTCCTTCTTGCCTCCCCAGAGTCCACCAACGTGGCTTTCAGCATCACCATGCTGCTGGCCAGCCTCAGCAGCTGCTGCAATCCCTGGATCTACATGTTCTTCAGCGGGCACCTGTTCCAGGATGCCACACGCTGCCTGTGCCTGCGGGGCGGCCGCCGGGCAGGGCTGCGCAGAGCAGCCTCCACGGGGAGCCTCTGCAGCAGGAAAACCACCATCCTGAGCCACAGCCACCACGCCAGCCCTGCCAGCCTCCCCCTGCACGGGGGCAGTGCCAGGGACCTGTACCCGCCCTGCGAGGAGGGCGGGACGGAGTCGGGCACGCTGTAGGTGCGGCAGGGGCAGACCCCCGGGCACGTCCCCTGCTGCCACCAGATGTGACAGCACGAGCTGGGTGGCTCTCCCCGGCTGGCAGCACCTCATTGCACAGAAACCTGAATGTTTAACCCTGCTGTCCATGTTGCCCTTGCTGCTGCCCACCCTGTGAGCCCCGGGGGCATGGGGGGAGCCCCAGCAGCTGCTGCCTGCCCACAGCACCCACCGCCCCGGGTCAGGGGGCTCTGCCCGGCAATTCTGGGGGATTCTGGGGGTGCTGCACCAGCAAAATCCTCCTGGAGGGACTCGAGCTTTGTGTTCCACAGATGGCAGCAAAGCAGCCTGAGCACAGCAGGAGGCAACGTGGCTCCATCTGCTCGAGAGCTCCGTGCGAGCTCCTCCTCTCCCATCCTCAGGGCTTTGCTGGCAGTGCAGACGAGCAGGGCACAGCTCCCCCATGCCCTGGGCACACTCAGCCCTGTGGGCTGCTGGAACTGACCCCCTGCCCACCTGCCCAGGGCCACGGATGGTGCTGGAGCAAAGCCATGGGGCTCTTCTGCTGTTCACAGCTCTCCTGCACCACACTGTGCCCATCAGAGTGCCCAAAATGCAGCACTGACACCCCCAAGGAGCTGCTTGGAGCAGCCCTGGCCCTGCTCCAGCTCAGATCCTGCCTCCCTCCAACCCCTGGCACTTTCCATCACGTTTCCTTGCAGACCCCTGGGCTGCTCTGGCTGTTCAGCATCTGCTGCATCCACTGCAGAGCTGCTCTCCAATTGCTGCTGCTCTTGGCTTATTTAGCAGGGCCCAGGGTACCAAACCCAAGCCCACCCGGGGTGCCAAACCCACCTGGGGTGCCCAAACCACCCAGGGCTCAGCTCCAAGAGCTCAGGAGCACAAAGGAGGGGTGGTCTGGAGTAGGTCCAGTATGGCCCCTGCCCTTCTCCCTGCACATTGTGGGTCTCCCAGAAGATGTTTTGTGTAAGAACAAAGCCTGGATGAGGCAGGAAAGAACATCCATTGGCTCTGGGAGCTGAGCCCAAAGCTGCTGCTGGTGATGTGCAAGTGTCCCAGTGAAGGTATCAAATTCCCTGCAAGCAGTGTGCATTATTCCTTCTACTGTCACAGCCTAAATCTGTAAAAATAAGACATTCAGAGTAAAATATTTTGAAATCTTCAATTATTTTCACTTTTTGAATCAGATTTTCCAGAAACTCCCCCTGGATGGTTTTGCCCTCACCTCCATAACCACACCTCTCCCAGCCTTTAGTGATGTATCCCAGAAACAGGCTGGGTTTGGGAATATTTTCCTTCGTGTGCCCTTCAAGTTGGGCCAGATCTGCACAACAAGGTTATGAAACCAGGAGAGCCTGACCCCCCTGCCATGATCAATACCAAATCAATTGCCTCCCAACCTTTCATTAAAGCTCATTGCTGCTGAGCTGGTTGGAAACGCTCTTGGGGCAGCTCCATCCCTGGGGAAGGGGATGGGAGGCAGCAGCTCCAGCGCCCCTGACAGAGCTCCCAGCTCCACACTCCCCCTTCCCAACACTTTGGAAGTTTATTTCCTTAAAAATCCTGAGGAGCAAAATGCAGAGTGAGGAGCAAGGGCATCACCCAGGCGGGGAGAGGCCACCCCTGGCACCCAGGGCATCTGGCCCAGGGACAAAGCAGGGAAACCAAAGGTGGGAGACAGGGAGAATTATCCCTTCCCATGAGACATGGAGGGATTTGACCTGCCCACACTCACCTGGAGAGCTGTGGCTCAGTTCTGTACCCCTCAAACCCCAGAAACAGCAGCAGCCCCCTGAGGAGGGGGGATACAAATCCCCTGGGAGCCCCTTGGACATTTCCCAGCTGGGCTGCCCTCTGTGGCTTTCAGCTGGGAGAGGAAGCTTCCCTGGCAGTTCCCTGGGCATGTGGCCAGGGGTCAAGATGCCCAGGTTGCCACCACAAGCCCAGCACCAGCTCTGAGAGCGATGGACACTTGGAAATATTTTGAGCATCAAAGGAAAGGAGGTGCAGGGGAGGGCAATGGGTCAGGGCTTAGTGGGCAACAAGGGCTAAACCAGTGGAGAAACGGCATTTAAAAGGATTTTATGAGGGTAATCAGCAAAAGAAGCATCATTCAGAAGAGCTGCCAGCGAGTCTGGGTGGGTATTTTGAAGATCACTGCATTTCCCTCCCAAGATTACATCCCATTTTGAGGGTCAGGGGGGATGTTTCGTTTGCATTCATGAAATGAGAAAAAGGGGGCACATTTCAGCCTGGGGGGGAGCAACACTCCCATGCCCCACCCCACACTGCAGGAACAGTGATGCCTTTAAGGAAAATGCCAAGGAAACTGCATTCCTTGTGTTCCAAGGAAGAAGAGCTGCAGGAATCAGCCCGTGCCAGGCACTGCCCGAGGGGAGGGGCAGCCCTGGTGGTGCAGCTGTGGCTTCACCAGCACATCCCAGAGTCAGAGCTTCACCTCGGTGTACTCAACGGGTTTGGATGCCACAGAGCTGGAGCAGGGCCAGGGATGTGCTTTCGTCTTCTTTGGGTCCACATTGACATAGTCCATGCCAGCCTTCATGTTCTCATAGTCCCGGGCACAGCCTGGCCCGTGGCCCTCCCCTGGGAACACCAGGGATGAGTAGTTGATGTTTTCTTCAGAGCCTTTGCCCTGTAGCAGCAGAAACAAAGCCCAGGTCAGGCAGCAGCACCACCCCAGGGGGCCTTTGCCCTTGAGCCCACCCAAAGGTGTGCACCCACTTACAGAGTCGTGGGGGGTTTGGGTTGGAAGGGACCTCAAAGCTCACCCAGTGCCACCCCTGCCATGGGCAGGGACACCTCCCACCAGCCCAGGGTGCTCCAAGCCCTGTCCAACCTGGCCTGGGACACTTCCAGGGCTGGGGCAGCCACAGCTTCTCTGCCCAACCTGTGCCAGGCCCTGCCCACCCTCACAGGGAAGAATTTCTCCCTAATATGCCCGATTTTTCTGATGTGCCCAGTTGTGACCCAGAATCTCCCTGGCCCCTGGGGGTGCCTCCCTTTGGATGTGGCAGAGAACAACCACTACTCCAACCTCCCTGATGGAATTTCAACCTGATATGATGCGTTTTCCCCCCTGTTGCTGCTCTGGGGGTCTCAGGCCAGGCAGGAGCCACATGGGCACGGTGAGGGCACCCCCACTGCCAGGCTGGGCTGATTGGCAGAGGTTGTGCCATGGGGCTGTACCTGTGGGCAGGAAGGGCTGTCAGCTGAGTCCTCTGAGGTGTCTGAAGACGTGTCACTGCTCCCTTAAAAACAGGAAACATCAGCACCACCACCAGCCCTCCCCAGGGAGTCAGAGCAGTGAAAAGTGAAAAGCCCAAATCCAGCAGTGTGAGCCCTCCATGCTCCACCCCTGGCCTGGAGGAAACCAGGTAAGGAAAGCGCAGGGAGACAGGAGGCCACTGGAGTGGGGAGAGGCTGTTGTGCCAGCCCTTTGTTCCTGTGGCCACCCTGGCATCTTCACAGCTCGGTAAGGAGAGGGCACCACACAAATGCCAAGCTAAAAATTGCCATCCCAGTGCCAGGGCAAAGCCCCATTGCTGCAGGACCCCCTTACCCACGTAGGCTGGTGCTAGTTGTTGTGCCCCATCCCCTCTCACTGACGGGGCTGGAGCTGGGGCTGGCAGTGCCACAGGGCTGCTGGACCTCTGCATCCCACAGGAGTGCTGGGCTGTGAGCAAGAGGAGAGTGAGCACCTTGCCCTGCCTGTGCCCAATGCCCCTCACCCACCACATGGACCCCCACCCACTCCAGGAGCCCCAGAACTGCCCCCCAGCAAACCCAACCACCCCAGCAACAGTTACTGGTGTGTGCTGGAGAGGGCACATTTCCATCAGATGATTCAGTGCTTGCCCTGTTCTCCTCTAGAAGCTCCAGTGCTAAATCCCAGTGCCAGGGCCTCTTCTTGCCAGTTTGAAATGGGTTTGACCCTCATGCCCAAGCAGAGTTGGGTTGTGTACAAATGTGGGCAGCAGTTTTGAGTGAAAGGCTTTCCTGTGGCCAAGTGGAGCTTTATAGGAAATAATATTTTGTCAATGAATTCAGTGGTGTTTTTCCTCCACTTTATTGACAGGAGAAATGAAAGAAAATGGTTTTGACACAACACAGGGATGTATAACCCTCACTGGCACTGCCCACAGCACTCAGAGCTCACACACAGCCTGGACCCAGCACAGCAATGCTGGGGCTCCCTCCCTGCCCTGCCCCTTCCCCATCCCACACTGGTGCCCAAGACAGGAACCAGCAGGGAAAGCCAAGAGAGTGAATTACCTATTTGCCTGCTGAGCATGATGTAAAGGGCCAGCAAGAGGAGGGCATACAGGGCAAAGGTGGCCTCTGAGATGATGGCAAACACCCACCTGAACAAGAGAAAAACGTTTTGTCTGACTGCAATCACCAAATTATTTTAAATCTTTCAGGCACTGTTTGGCTGCTGCTGCTTCAAGGCACGTTTTACACTTTGGTTTGCTGGTAGTTCTCAGTTTTGCTCTTTGTCTTTAAGGTGATGTGCCCCAAAATCCAGAGCCTGCCTTTCAGGAATGACTGGTGTCCCTCACACTTCATTTTCTGTCCTCAGAAAGGTTTCCAAAGGCCTCTCTGCCACTGGGGAGGGGGTGGTGCTTGGGGGAAAAGAGAAGTTACAGATATTATAGAATAATAGAATGATTTGGGTTGGAAGGGGTTTTGGAGCTCATCCCTGCAATGAGCAGGGACATCTTAAACTGGAGCAGGTGGCTCAGAGCCCCTCACCTGGCCTTGAATGTTCCCAGGGCTCTGCCCCCAGGGTGTTGTACTCACCACTCACAGCCCACCATCCTCCCAATGGGGTGTCTCCGAGGGCTTGGGGGGACACGGAGAGGCAGCAGGACCTGGTGACAATCAACCAAAACCATCCATTGAGCTTCACGCTGCTCCACATCAGCTGAAGGTCAGGCCCAACACTGGAGAGCAGTGCTTGGACACTGCAGATGTGAAAGGAGGGTCCCCAGCCCTCCCTCTGCTGAGTCCTGTTACCACTCTCACACAGCCACAGGCTCTCCCTGCCCTTATCACTGAGATAATGGCTTTAAAAACTGTCCCCTCAGTTGTATCTGCTCCTTGACAGGGTCTTCTGAGCTCCACTGCAGCACCAAGAGCAACAAGAACTGAAATTTATTCTCTTACTTTAATCCCCTCTTGCAGTTCTATCTTTCTTTCTTTTTCTTTTTTTTTTAATCCACAGAGAAAATATTGATAACTATAATCTGAAAAAAAACCCAAACAAAACATAGAAGAAAGTAACCAAAAGAAGATTGTGGGTTGGTGTGAGGCTCTTGTGTCGGTCAAGGTCCAGACAGAAACATCAGAGCCCCTTCAACACCTCTGTGTCTGAGATACCTCGGATTTAATTCTGGATGAGCACTTAAATCCTGTTGAAGTTAAGAAGGTTTAAGGCAGAAAATCAGAAAGCACAAATGCCTGGGCTGGGCCCCCTGGGCTGGGGCTTCTGGCCAGAACACTCAGGAGAGTCATAATGAAGGACAGCAATCGAGTGTTCACTTTGTGAGCTTCTCCTTGCATGAAATCACTCAGTGCCTATAAACTATCATTAATAAATGGCTAACAGGGAGAGATTTCAACTGCAGCTTTGATCTAATGATTAAAGAAGCCATGATAATATGATTGATAGAGTGATAGAGTGATGGTTCCAGCAAAGCATTATCCATCCTATGGATCCGATTCCATAATTTCCTCTATGACACATTTCTGAGTGTAATTCATCAAAAGCTTTCCTGATAACCACCAATCTCCTGTGAAATCCCACTTACCCAAACCATTTGGCAACTGCCAGGCTAAAAGTCCCTTCCTTGCTGGAATCTTCCCCCTCCCTCACTGAACTGATCTGTCCCAAACATCCTTCCCAGAGGGCTGCCATTGTAAAAGGCTCATTTCCTACCGTGGGGCAGGGGATGCTGCTGCAGCAGATAGAGATCTGAAAAACGAGCTGTTCAAAAGGAAATTGCAAAATAAGCCCCAAATCCAGCTTTCAGCAGCAACAGCCTCTTGCTGAGAGGGTCTGGCGAGATCCACGGGCTGATATGTGACCGCCTATCGAAACATCTGCTTTGAGAGAGCAGCCAGTCACAGGCTGGCAGCACATGGACTTTTTTGGTGTCTCAGGTAACTTCTGTGGGTCTCCCCACCCTCCAGCCCCCAAGACATTAACCCTTTCTCAAACAAGATGCTGTGTTGGAATCAAGGCTTGCCAAGAGCTGCTCCTCGGCTGGTTATGGAGAGGTCAACACAAGATGTCTACGCTCAATCTAAAGGTAAGAAACATCACCTGAATGCCTCGAAGTGTTTCAATCCCATTTGAGCCAGGCCTGGTTGTCCCTGGTTCAGGCCAAAGCTCAGCCTGGCAGTGACACATGACTGCAGGCACCCCTTGGATGGGGACACCCAAACCAGCACCCCTCCTCCAGGTTTCCAAGCATCGCACCCAATGCCTGGTGGAGCACAATACACAGTCACGATTTACCTGTGGGATCTGAGCTTTCCACACCTCCTTCCTGCAGGACTGGGGCAGCTGGAGCCTCAGAGGCAGCAGGACTTAAGGATGTCTCAGCAGCATTTTGGGTGCAGCCACAGGGTCCAGCAGCTCAGAGCACTCACCAGCTCGACACCGGATGCGGTCGCGCTCTGCCCATGGCGATGGCAGGAACGAGCCCACAGGACGTTCCATGACGCTTCCCCCAATCAACTGCCTCATTTCAATATATTTGGGTGGTCCTCTGCTGCTGCTTTGCCCCAGGGCTGGGGGTTCTGCATGGCTTGACCAGTTCTCCATCTTGCTCCATCTTCCAGCAGCTTCGTGCTAAGATGCAGCTGAGCTTCCTTGGAGGAGAGCGGTCCTGAGGGGAGGCAGCTGTGCCCAGCAGGGCAGCTGGCTCAGGCCCCAGCAACTCAGCTGCCACCCAAAAGGTGCCCTGGGGGCTGCCAGGTAAACATCTTCCATAGGGATAAAATATTTCACATCGTAAGGGATGTGGTTCCAGCACCTGCCATGGCTCGATGTCTGTGAGGGACAGAGGAGTCTCCACCTGCCCATGCTCTGGAAGATTTCTGGCCAGTAATAACTTGCAGCATCATTAACAAGGATGGGGTGCCAGCAGGAGCCTGGCAGACCCCTCCTGGTGGCTCCCAGCAGATTTGGGGAGTGTTGGGCCACTGCTCCACAGGAACTGATGGGGTTTGCTGTGAGGCAGCGTTTGGGTGCTGGAGATTCCCCACAGCAGCCTGGCCCCTCTTGGGCTTTTTCCCTGCCAGGAGACAGGTCAGGAAACCTTTCTGCAAGGTCCCTGACCATGGGGATAGTGCCCACAGAGAGCAAGAGACCTCCCTTCTCACAATGGCCCTGAATCATGGGGAAGCTCCATCACTCTCAGCAATCTTCTCCCAGGGAAACAACATCCCAACATCCCAGTGAATCCCCTGGACCTTCCAAAGGCAAAGAGAAGAACAGATCCCAAGAAGGACTACATACCCCAGGTGCTGTCAGGGTTCACCCCCAGGAGCTACACCATGACCTGGGGTCCCCTGCCAGATCCCACATTCTCCTCATCCCCTGGGCCTGCAGGATCATCAGCTCCATCACCAGGAGATGTTAGTCCTGCTCTACCACAACTGCTATGCCACAGGTAAATATGTCACTGAAACTTCCTTGTTTGTTGGGGGTTTTTTTACATCAGTGTTTGCTGTTGCAGCTCTTGGCTCTTTCAAGCTCTCAGTGATAGATAAACAGATTAACACATGGGAGAAGTGCTTGATAAATGGAGAAAAAAGGCTTTTTTAAAAAACGCTGCTTGGGTGCGATTTCAATCAGCCAGAGCTCGTTGTGGAAGTGGCTACACTAAAGGAAATACATAAAAAGGAACACAGATAACTTATTTTTAGCCTGAGAGCAGGTTTCTTAAATGAGGAAAGCTCTGTACACTGAGCTGGTGAGACGTGCATTTTCCACCCAAAACATTTCTAAGGTACCTGAGGGCAGGTATGTGCAGTGAGGGGGTGGCACACCCTGGGACAGCCCCTGCCTGGCAGCAGTGCAGGGCTCCACATATTCCACCCACCAGGCCTGGGATGCTCCAGTAGCTGGAGCCACTTTTAGTGACATTTCTAAGACCTTGTTCCACAGTTTTATTAATGGGGTGGATTCAGAGGTCCCCAGTGTTATAAATAGTGCTGCATGTTTGGCTCTGCCACTCTCCTGCAGGATGCCCCAGGAGCAGGCAGGGATGGGCAGTGCCAAGCTGACCCTGCCAAGGTGAGGGACACCATGGGTTGAAAACGTGGCAGCATTTCTATCTGCATACCAAGTGTATTCCATACAGTGGGGGAAAAGTCTGTGTGAAGTAAAGGCTTTTTGTCCCAGTTTTCTGAGCATCTTCATTTTCATCATCATCTTCATCTTCATCTTCATCATCCTCATCTTCATCTTCATCATCTTCATCGTCATCATCTTCATCATCATCATCATCTTCGTCTTCACCATCTTTATCTTCATCATCTTCCTCACCATCTTCATCGTCATCTTCATCATCTTCCCCATGTTTGGGGTGTCTGTGCTGCAGCTCAGCCTCCTGTTTATCTCTCAGACCCAGTGCCCCTTCAGGCTGGGTTTTCTGATGGGATTTTCTGGTTATAAACCCTGTCTGGAACAATCCACTTGCTGCTTTCAGCTGATTTGGCCTTTGCTGCAGCTGCTTTTGGTTTAGGGAGTTTCTTTTTAATCCATGAATTTATGATTAGGACAAGAAGGGAAATGTATTAAATACATCAAGTACATTAAGCTGCATCTTAAAAGGGAAATGCATAATAACTTTTTATAAAATTACTCAGTGAAAAAACCCTGCAGGCACCAATCTGAGCACAGGGAAATGTGGGGAATTTTCATTTGATTGGGAAAAAGTGTCGGGATCTGCCATCAGCATCCACTCTGCTGTGCCCTGCATCTCCCTGCTCACACCAAGGAACATTTAATGGATTTTTTTAAGCTTAATCTCCCTGCAAAGCTTTGGAGAGGAGGAGACTTGCAGCATCTCCCAGGGGTAGAAACACGAGCCCCCTGACAGGTGACACAACCTGGCTTGGTCCAACAACCCCCATCAGCCACACTGGGCTCACAGCCCCGTTGGTACCTGTGCCTCACAGATGAGGGCTTGAATTTCCTGGGTGAGGACTTTAATTAGATAAAATAGACTAACTGAGATAAAGAAAAAAATGATTAGCACAGGGCTAAGGGTAGAAACCTTGAAAGGGGCTCTTTGAGTAAAGCACCCCTTTTGTGGCACCCCCCGTTGGTCATTACAGTGCCACAGACATGGAAAACAGGGACAACACAGCATCATCACGAGTCTGGGAGATGGTGGCAGCAAGAAAACTCTTTCCTGCCCCCACTCACTTCCCCCCCTCGCCTCCCCTCATATCTGAAGGCTTTATTTGTTCATCAGCATTTTCTATTTGCACTCAGAGGCTTAATGAGACGCCCGTCCCGTGTTGAACAAAACTCGCTGGGGACGAGCCCATTAGTGGCTGCAAAGCAACAAGGAACTGTCTCCCATGAAAATCCACTTCTTCCTGGCACTAAGTGCTGTTTCAAAGGGAAAGCTGCATATTCCAGAACAGTTCATCACTGCCAATTAATTTGTCTTTTAAAATCAGTTTGGTGGCTGCCCTGATGCTGAAAACATCCCTTTCCCACACTTCTCTGCAGCTGCCACTGTTTGGGGCACCCCATGGACATGGGCAGGTCCCCGAGGTGGGGCTGTGGGGCAAAGGAAAGGGGAAATGCCCCCCAGAGGCTTTGGGGATCTTCCACTGGCTGTGGAATTGCCACTGGAGAGGGGCTGGTGTTGGGATGAGGACCCTGTTCTGCACCCACTGCAGGACCCTCATTGTCCCCAGAGCAGCCAGCACAGCTCCTTGCAGGTCCCCCCACACCTCCCTCACCCACAAAAGCAAACCTGACCCCGCAGTGCCCGCTCTGCCTCACCTGGGCCGTGGCCAGTGACTCATTCCCGGTGCCCGGTGTTGACTCTGGCAGGGGCGTTATCGCGGGCGCCGTGCGCGGGTGGCCCCGAGGGTATAAGAACAGCCCGCAGAGCCAGCGAGGCTACCGAGCCACCGACATGAAGCGCCTCCTCCTCCTCGCCATGCTCTGCCTCCCCCTGGTCAGCAGCTTGAAAAGGTAAGGGGGTCCCCGAGGTGCACTGCTTGGGTGCTGCCAGCGTTGTGATGGGGCTCCCCAGGCACAGACACCTTGTACTGGCACCACGCCGTGGGTCCTGGTTTCTCCCATCACTCCATGAGCTCCATCCCTCTGGGCAGATCCCATCAGCAGCGGTGGGGTGTGGGTCTGCAAATGGGGTCTGTGCAAACAGACCGGGCAGAAAAGGCTGGCATGAATTCCCCTTGGCCCTGCTCACCTCTCCCAGCCTGAAGGTCCTTTCCATCAGTCACACTGAGCTCCTGCCTGCCCTGTCACTGCCAGGACGTGCATCCTCTCCTACTGCTCCTTCATTAGCTCAGTTGGTTAAAACTTGGTTGTAATAATGCCAAGGTCATGGGTTCAATCCCCTATGTGGGCCATTGACTTGAGTTGGACTTGATGATCCTTGTGAGTCCCTTCCAACCCAGAACAGTCTGTGATTCTGTGATTCTGCCAGCTGTGCCCTTGGTTTGCTGCCTCCTAAAACAGACCCATCCTGCCCTGTTTCCCTGTGCCTTGGCTCTTGCGGTGGGGGATGTGGGGAAACAGGCTCTGGACGAGCATCCTGGCTGTGCTGGGACCCCCTGGCTGGGCACAGGGACTGCAGAACTGGCAGCACCCCCAGTCCTGTGGGCCTGACCGGGACCCTTCTCCCTCAGGGTGCCCCTGACACGGCGCCGTTCCCTGCGGAAGCTGCTGCGGGACCGTGGGCAGCTCTCCCACTTCTGGAGGGCGCACGGGCTGGACACGGTGCAGGACAGCGAGGACTGCACAGCCTTCCTGGAGACCAGCGAGCCCCTCATCAGCTACCTGGATGTAAGGGGGGCAGCACGGAGGGCTGGGGGTACAGAGCCCCCCAAACCCGTTAGTTAACCCGGGCAGTCCCCAGTGCTTCCCAGAATTCCTGTGCCTGCAGCAGTGCCCGGCGTGCCAGGACTCGCTGCCTGCCCGTGCCTGCCTGGTCCTTTGTTCCCAGGAATGTCATGATGAGGACAAGGGAGGGCATTCATGGCAGGCACTGCCAGTCCTCTGCCTCCCTGCTGCACTCCCCCCACAGACAGATTTCCTCCAAAGTTAACATGTTACCCACTCATCAGGGCAAATCCCACCACAAAGGACCCAGAGGTGGAGGGGCTTCCCCAGGCTCATCCCATTCCCCAATGATGTGAACGTCCCATTCCCATAGTCCTTTCCACTGTCTGCACCCAGTGATGAGGATCTCCTCAGGGCCCAGCCTTCCCAGGAAGAGGATGGTGCCTGCACCCACCATCCTGCCTTTTGTTCTCAGCTTCCCTTGTTGTTCCTTAAATATTTACCTCCTTCATTTCACTTGGCACGATGTGACTGTGATGGAACCCCATCCATGCCCTGCAGACGCCCCAGCACAGGCTCCCCTTTGCCAGAGGTTCTCAGTGTGCCAACAGCTCACAGTGGTCTCTGCTTCACTCCTTGCCAGATGGAGTATTTTGGGCAGATCTCCATTGGGACTCCCCCCCAGAACTTCACTGTGGTGTTCGACACAGGCTCCTCCAACCTCTGGGTCCCGTCTGTCTACTGCGTCAGCAAAGCCTGTGGTGAGTGTGACCATACCTGGGGCACCTCCCGGGGCCACAGGGCCACCAGCATGCCCAGCCCTGAGCCTTGGGGTCCCTCCCCACCCAGCTGAGCCCTGCAAGGCACACACAGACAACAGAAATCCAGGGGGCAGGTGGGGGAGCCCCAGTGGGTGTGTTTGCCCAGGCAAGGGTGGCGATCACACCACCAGGACCCAGCGCCCACGGGTGATACCAGCCCTGTTCTTTGTGCCATTCTTGTGGGAGCCTTTAAACAAACAGGCCAAGACAATTGCACAGAGTGTGGCTTGTCAGCGAGGGGCAGGGTGGCAGGAGCAGGCGGGCATGGCTCTGGGCTGGCTGCCCGGGGGCTCAGTGGGTGAGGAGCACCAGGCTTGTCCAGGCTGACAGCAATGAGCCACTCCTGCTGCTGTAGGACATGCAGCACCTCCAGCAGCCCCAGCAATGAGCCACTCCTGCTGCTGTAGGACATGCAGCACCTCCAGCAGCCCCAGGGCTGCCCCAGAGCCCAGGGGTGATTGGGGAATATAACTGGGCACTGCAGTGCCCGTGGGGCTGCTCCTACTGCAAACCAGGAGTAGCAATGCTCATCTTTGGGACTCCACAAGGCTGATCCCACTCCTCTAACAAACCTTGCACCTTTCAGTCAGATTGAAATGGAATCAAGCTGATCCCACTCTAACAACCTGTGCATCTTTCAGTCAGATTGAAATGCAATAAGGTTTTTCCCTCCTCACAACTCCAGCATGTCCCTCGGCACTGCGCCTGTGACCAGGAGTTTCGGTGACACCACCCTGCAGCATCATGTGGCTCCACTGGCTGTGGTGGGAGCTGATGGCAGAAAAAAAAAAAAAAAAAAGGCATTTCTGCTCACAGATCCCATCTCCTTCCCCAGCTGGGCATGCTAAGTTCCATCCAACACAGTCCAGCACCTACCAGGTGGTGGGGACGCCCTTCTCCATCCAGTACGGCACCGGCAGTCTGACAGGGCTCATCGGATCCGACCAAGTAGTCGTGAGTTCCCTTTGGGTTCTCCTGCTCTGGACAGTGTCCCAGGTACTCTCCCACGGGCTCAGCATCCCCATGGAGCCCCCTCCTCCCCACAGGTTGAGGGGATCACCGTGAGCAACCAGCAGTTTGCAGAGAGCATCAGCGAGCCGGGCAAAACCTTCCTGGACGCGGCGTTCGACGGCATCCTGGGGCTGGCGTACCCCTCGCTGGCCGTGGACGGGGTCACCCCTGTCTTCGACAACATGATGGCCCAGAACCTGGTGGAGCTGCCCCTGTTCTCTGTCTACATGAGCCAGTACGGACACACCTTTGCTCTGGGACGTTGCTTAGTCTGCCCTTGCTTTAGGGAACAGGAGGGGCTGCTAAAATACAGATCTTGTACTGAGACAGTGAAGGGGGTTTGGGACCAGACTGAGCATCCCAGACCTCTAAGCTCACAGAAATAGCATTTGCAGGAAGCAAGTAGGTGTAAATGCACCCATTTAAGTTGTTATTTGCAAAGT
This sequence comes from Sakesphorus luctuosus, assembly GCA_013396695.1. Classification (NCBI taxonomy): domain Eukaryota; kingdom Metazoa; phylum Chordata; class Aves; order Passeriformes; family Thamnophilidae; genus Sakesphorus; species Sakesphorus luctuosus. Next base: position 90,505 of record VWZD01010700.1, read on the forward strand.
AAAAGGGAAAAAAATGTCTCACGGCTCCTTCTCCCCCCTCCAGGAACCCCGAATCCTCCCTGGGAGGAGAGCTGCTCTTTGGGGGCTTTGACACCTCCCGCTTCACAGGGACCCTGAACTGGGTGCCAGTGACCCAGCAAGGGTACTGGCAGATCCAGCTGGACAAGTGAGTGGTGCTGGGCAGGGAGGGAAGGCTGGGCTGGTTTGGAGGAGCAGGACAAATCCCTCCTGGCCCTTCTCTCTCACCTCTTCCAGTGTCCAGGTGAGTGGCACAGTGACTTTCTGCGCCAATGGCTGCCAGGCCATCGTGGACACCGGGACATCGCTCCTCACAGGTCCCACCAAGGACATCAAAGAACTGCAAAACTACATTGGTGCTGTGTCTGTGGATGGAGAGGTGAGAGCCAGGGTGGGGAGTGGAGGGGGCAAAGCCTTGGGACCCCCATCCCTGCCCAGAGTGAGCTCCTGGCTGTGTTGCAGTACGCCGTGGAGTGCAGCAACCTCAGTGAGATGCCTGATGTGACCTTCACCATCAACGGGCTGCCCTACACGCTCAACGCCCAGGCTTACACCCTCATGGTATGGCTGTGGCTGCCCTGGCACCACCAACCCCAGTTCCCAGCAGCTACAGTGACAAAGAGGGCCCAGAGCCACCCCTGGAGCTGAGCCCTGTGTCTCAGTGGGTGACAAGCTCCACTGCTTCGTGCTGTCCATTCCTGTGTGTTTCCATGTGCACGAGGCTCTGGGGCTCATGTCCAGCTTTGCCCTTCTCCTCCCCCAGGAGCAAAGCGATGGCATGACCTTCTGCCTCAGTGGCTTCCAGGGCAATGACATCCCCCCTCCAGCAGGACCCCTCTGGATTTTGGGAGATGTTTTTATCTGTCAGTTCTACTCCGTCTTTGACCGTGGGAACAACAGGGTGGGGTTGGCCCCTGCTGTCCCTTAGGGCTGTGGCATCCTGTGGGCCAGGAGGGGAACAGAGCCACCAGGATGCTGCCCTTGGGCACGGCAAAGGATGTCTCCATGGAGTCAGGGTCCCCAAGGGGATGAAGACACCTGGGACTGCAGCTGAAGAGCCCAGCAGAAGGTCAGTCCATGCCAGGATGGTGTTTCATAATGAATTTGAAAACTTCTTGAGCAGCTCTGTGATCTGCCCTGCAGATTCTGTATTTTTTAAACATGAGCCAATAAAAGTTTTAATAAACCAAAACCTGCCACGCCTGTGCCATCAGGAGCCCAGCAGTGACCCTGTGTGTCTCAGCTGGGCTGCACTGGGATGTTGAATCCTCCTTCAGATCCTGCCCTCCTCCCTCAGTGATCCATGGCACTGCCAGTGCTGCATGTCCAGTGTGGCTGAAGCTTCCCTGCTCTGGAGGGAGCCTTGGCAGTGCAGGAACCAAAAGGTCAGCCCTGTGCTCCTTAGCTGGGATCTCCACAAGGGCAGAAAGAAAAGGCCACGGGCATTCCCGAGAATCCTGTGGGCCTGAGGCCACAGCTGTGGGCAGGGACTGAGACAGCACTGGGTACACATCCCTTCAGCCAGCTGAGCTGGTGCTGGTGAACATTAAGGTAACAAGGAGATTGGAAAGACCCCGGGGCTCTTTCTGTGCCATAAAACTCCCAGAACAAGCGGTGATTTCCAGTGAATTTTGCTTTGGTTCCCTTGGGGAACTTACAAAGACAACACGGTTGGTGGGTCCTCAAGGCAAAAGGGGACAAAGCAGCTGCCGAGCCCTGGGCTGGGCTGGCTCAGAGGGTGGGGGGCCCAGGGGGCTGGGGGGTGCTGTGGGGGGACCACAGGTCATTGGCATCCTGTGAGTTGCTGTGGCACATGTGACCTGCTGATGGTGCAAGGGAAGGGTGAGAAGGCACGAGCAGCTGTGGCTCATGTGTGAGACACCCCAGGCACCCACGGGAGGCAGCGAGAAAGGGAAGCAGGGAAAGGGGTTATTTTTGTCCAGGTCTTTGCTCCATTTACCCTGCTGACATTGAATCAAGGCCCTGCAGTGCTGAGTCCAGGATGCTGGGATGTCCAGGTCCCACCCCAGGCTTCACGGCTGCTCCATCATTCCCAGAGCAGAGCAGCCTTCAGGGCTGGGTCTGAGAGCACTGGAATATTCAGAACTGGTTGTAAACTTGGCGGCTCAGCCTTGTGGTTTGCAATAAAAGCAGATATCTGCCTTACTCAGGAACACTGATTGTGCCACTGACCAGCGTGGGCTCTGTAACATTTCCTGTGCTGACTTCACCTCAGCTCTGCTGTAGTCATAGATAAGGTGCTGGGGCAGCTGGACAAAGGTCTCCTCTCCCCCTTCCCCCTTAACTCTTAGTGTGCCAAGGGACTGCTGGGCACCAGCCCACCACCACAGCCATGGGCAGTGGGGGAACATCCAGCTCCGCCAGCATGACAGGGACCACCCAGTGTCCCCAAAAACCAGCTGGCAGCAAGAAGTGGCCCAGTCCAGACTTCACCAGAACAGCTCTGGTGCCATGGGCCTTTGTGATCCCAGATCATTCTTGACAGGTTTGAGGAGGGGATGTTGCTCCAGAAAATAGTAAGCACCCCAATAAGGAGCAACCTCCCTCCTGCTGTCCCCCAAGGAGGCCAAACAGCACAGAGAGCAGTTCTGTCACTTGGGTGCCCTTTGCTTTCTTCCCTTTCCCTCCCTCTCACAGCCCTGTGAGCCCCACCACAGAGAGCAGCCTGTCCTCTCCCTGTCCACAGAGCCTTTCCTCTGGCCCTGGCAGTCCCCAGCCCGTGTTCCATCATCTCCCAGCTGTGAGACCTTCCTCATACAGGGCACCAAACCCACGCCTTTTCCTCTGAATTGCTGACATGGTGGAGGAATCAGGACAGGACTGAAGCTGTGGTTGCTGGAGCTGCTGAGCCATGTCTGGGCCATCACCTCTTCTCCACTACTTCCTTCATCTGGGGCAAATCTCACCTCAGGGGTGACAAGGAGAGTGGGAGCTTTGGGAAAATCCTGTTTCTTGTGAAATCAAACAAAAGCCAGAGCTGCTGCTGAGCCCAGGCTGGGCACCCTGATGGGCAGAGCACTCCTACCCAAAAGCAGAAGTGGCTGAAGGCACCAGCTCTGGTGATGCAACCACAAACCCCATCTCCACTGGCACGGAGAGGCATCGGTCATCTGACTGGATGAGCAACCCCTGTCCCACCAGGAACATGAGAGAGGAATGAGGGTAGAAGTTGTCAAGGGCCAGGCTGAACAGTAAAGTCTCACTGCAAGGACAAAGGTGAAGCAGCACGAGGAAAACAGGCTGAAAACAGGGATTAGGAGGGACCTGCTCCAGGGAAACATCAGCCTTTTACCCACCTCTGGTGAGAACTGGCTCAGGTGCTTCTGCCTCATCCCAGCTCCTCCCAGTGCCTGCCCTCTGGGGGGAAAAACAGATTTTTCTGGCCAAACAGGTCCAAGAATTACACTTGGGGAAGAGGAGAGGAGGGTTTGTCCTGCTGAGTGCAGCACTCCTCTCTGAGATCCCATGTCTATAGGGGGAAAAAATCACACAAATGAAGGCAGCCAGTGGCAGAGCATAAGGTGGTGGTCTAGGAGGGACCCCATGCCTGGACCCTCTCAGGCCACCAGCAACCACTGGCTCAGGCTGAGGGAGCCAGGAGGGTTCACAGATGGAGGGGGACACCCCACTGCCACTGCAAACCCTGAATCCTACAGAGTGCTTGGCAAAGGCTCAGGACCTGCCCCTGCATGTTGGGAAGCACAGCTCTGCCTTTGCAGCCATGGCTGAGCAGGTTTGCCCACTCCAAAGAGTCGTGGGCACCAGCCTGACGTTCAGAGACAGCCAGAGGCTTTCTTGGTTGTTTCACTGTGGCAGCTGAGATCCTGAAATCCCACTTGCTGGTTGGACACATCCTCCTCCAGGAGATGCCACCAGCCCTGGTTACTGGGGCTCTCATTGTGACACGGTCCCCTCCTTTTGGGGTGCTTGGATATCTGTCTGGCTGTGGGTGCTGGGTGGGACCCCTGAGGGCTGGAGGTTTCAGGGATGCTTCAGGGTGTTCCAAGGAGCTGGAAACGCTCCTGCTTCCCACCCTGCCCCTCTCGTGCCTGCAGAAAGAGGTGAAGATACAGAGAGCTCTCAGTGCCCACAAACGGATCCCAGTCCCTCCTCACCTTCCACTGTCCTCCCACTGTCCCCAGCTCCCAAATCCCACCCGACACTATCAGAGCAAAGTCCGGGATGTCTCCGGCGGGCCCCGGGGATGCTGCCGAGAGTCCCCGGCGGGTTTTTGTTCTCAGCCCTCGATAACCCTCCAGCAGGAACGCAGATAAGGAGTCCCGCGGAGGTGGGTGAAAGGCACCGGGGGATTCTGAGCAAGAGGAGAGGCCAAAAGTCAATCCCAAACTCCAGCAGAGGAGGAGACCCTCGCTCTCCTTTCCCCGCTGGACCCCAAGCCGGGAGCGCTCGGCAGAGCCCCGGAGCAGAGGGAAACTCCATCACCAGCCCAGCGCCCGCCCGCGGCTCCTCCGCCAGCCCCGGCGGGATCTCGGCCCCTTTCTGCTGATGTCACGGAGCGGGGCCCCGCAGACGCCTCTTTTCCTGGATCCTCCTCTCCCGCCTGTGCCCTCCCCGGGCCGCCGCTGGAGCGGAGCCGGAGCCGCGGCTGCCCGGCCGACGGATGCCCCGGCAGGTGAGTGCGCTGCCCGCCCGCCCCGCCGCCCCCCGGGGCGCAGCTGAGACCCCCGGGGCAGGGAAAAAGTTTGGAAAACTCCATTTTGAGTGTAAAACACTCTGGCCTCCGAGAAAACTGGCAAAAGGACGGGAAAGTCTGTGCGTGCTGAGACACGAGGCTCTGCCTGTGCCGAGGATGCTGCCCACGGCTGGGGTGGCAGAGGGGGACAGGAGAGTCAGGACCCCCCGGCTGAGACCCGCCCTGGCAGGGGTGCTGTTCCAAGGGGGAATGGCGAAGGGATGGCCGACGCATCGGGGAAAAATGCAGGGAAGAGGCTGCCAGCGTTTCCATCTGTGCCTTGGCCGGTGCAGGGCCGGGCGCTGCCACAAGGATGCGGCTGCTGGCAGTGCCGGACGATGCTTGGCCCAGCTGGGGAGGGGGTTTGCTGGAGGTGCTCAGGGCTCCTGGCCAGGCACAGGACACCAGACCATGCTGGGATGCAGCCTGAGGGGAGCCTTTTGCGGGGCTCCTGGGCTGGGCTGTGCTTGGGGCACCCAAGGAATTCCACCTGGCTGGGCTCTTCTTTAATAAATGTACTTTTCCCCAGGCCCCCAGGTTGTGCCATGTTTAGGGGGAGGGATTGTGCCGGAGAGGGAGTGGGAGAGGCAGGGAAGCTGCTCCTGGCGGCTTTGAATGGTGATGAACTGGCGTGTCTCGACGTGCAGCAGCACCTCGGGAGCCCATTGTGGGTGGTGACGGGGGCTGGGCTTGTCATGGGAATCTCTGTCCCCACTGGGGCTGGGACACAAGTGCAGTGGGGTGCTGGCACAGCACGGATATGGTGCTGGCACGGCATGGATATGGTGCTGGCACAGCACGGACATGGCGCTGACATGGCATGGACACAGTGCAGACAGGGTGCTATCTGTGGTCCTGGGACGGATGGATGGGAGCATGGAGAGGCCACAGGGAGCAGTGGCTGCTCCCACACCTCTGCCAGCAGCACAGGGCTCACTGGGAGCCAGTCCCATGCCCACAGCCAGGTGACTCCCTCTTGTCCTCCAGGGCCTGTCCATGGATGCCAGCAAGAAGGTGGATCTGAAGATAATCATCATTGGAGCTCTGGGGTAAGGAGTGGCACTGGCGAGTGGGGGAAGCCCCCTGTGTGGGCAGGCTGTGCAGCCCCTGCCCCTGCTGTGACCACCCTCCTGAGCCGTGGCAAAGCCTCACCAGTGTCCCTTTTCCTCCTGCCAGTGTGGGCAAAACCTCCCTCCTGCACCAGTACGTGCACAAGACGTTTTATGAGGATTACCGCACCACGCTGGGCGCCAGCATCCTCACCAAGGTCCTCGCTGTGGACAGCACCCCCCTGAAGCTGCAGGTGAGAGGGCTGGCACTGCCCAGGGTGCCCACCCTGATCCCACGGGCATGTGTGTCCCACTGTGTTCTGCTGTCCTTGAACACCTACCGGTGCCACGAGGTGCAGGGGTGGATTTGCAGAGCCCGATTTTCAGCATCCATGAATGGCACTGGAATCCCACGGGAGTTCTGCAGGCTCAGCACCCCCTGCAGCTGCTCCCTTGAGCTTAACAGAGCACAGGGCTGCAAACACCCACCCTGCTGGTGTCATATGTCTGTCCCTGTGACCTCCTCTGCCCTAGATCTGGGACACAGGGGGACAGGAGCGATTCCGGTCCATGGTGTCGACCTTCTACAAGGGCTCGGACGGCTGCATGCTGGCCTTTGATGTGACAGACAGGGAGTCCTTTGAGGCCCTGGACAACTGGAGAGATGACTTTCTGGACAAGGTCATTCCAAGGGAGCAGGATTTCCCCATGGTCGTGCTGGGGAACAAAATAGACCTCTGTGATCGGCAGGTAAGGGCGGAGGAGGGACAGAGGGATGACTGGTGGAGTCAGCACTCCTGGAGGGATTTAAAAGTTGTGTGAATGTGGCACTTGGGGACATGGCTGAGTGGTGGGCTTGGCAGTGCTGGGATAATGGATGGACTCCATGATCTTAAAGTCTTTTCCAACATGAATTATTCCATTATTGGGATGCTTTAGTGTCCTGATGGCTTATGATCCTTCAGCTGCAGAATCAGCCTTCTCCTTTTTCTCAAATAAAAACCAGGGCTCCAGGTGAGGAGCTGTCACCTCCCTCTTGCCTCTTGGAGGGGACAAACAGCATTCCCCCACTGCCCTTTGACGGAGACTGTCCTCACTGAAGGCAGCAGGAATGACAGTATCAGGCAGCTGCCTGCAGTGCCAGCACCTGCCCTCACCCAGCAGTGCCTGGGGGGGTGAGGAGGGTCCCCCGTTCCAGCTCTGCAGCATCCCCGTGCTGAGGCTCCACCCTCCCTTCCCGCAGGTGCCCAAGGAAACTGCCTCAGCCTGGTGCAAGGAGAAGGACATCCCTTATTTTGAAGTCAGTGCCAAGAACAACATCAACGTGGCAGAGGCTTTCGAGACCCTGGCAAAGCAGGCGCTAACGACGGTGAGCATCGCTCCTGCTCCGAGCCTGTGCTGGAGGCAGGAATTCGGGTGGGAGCCGGACTCAGCTGGGGCTGGACCGTCCCGGCTCACCTTCTGGTGTGGAATAGCTCCTCCTGCAACGAGTAGGAGAGCCCTGGGAATGAGAAACGCATCAGTGCTTGAGTTCTTAAAGTAGATCCTAAAAAGAATTGCTGGTTCTCTTTGTCCGTGGTGACAGGAGCGGGGCGTGTGGCACCCACAGCGCGCCAGCACCGTCCTCTAGCGGCCATCCCATGGGGACATTCGTGTCCCCACACGCTGCACGAGGTGGCTTTTCCCTGGATTTTGCCTTTAAGCACAAATCAGGACTGAACCTCAGTGCTCTGCAGTCCCTCGGTCCGCTCAGGTTGGCTCCGAGCTGACCTCACTCATCCTTTCTCTTCTCCATTTTTTTCCAGTACAAAGGGATTTTTGAGAGTTATTTAACTGACTCCATCAAACTCACTCCCTACGACAAGCCCAAGAAGAGCTGCTGCTGACTCTGGGCACCCCCTCCATGAACCCCACAATGCCCAGGGCTGGAGCCCTGCCCGGGGGTCTGTGCCCTGTGCCCATCCCAGGGACTGTCCAGACCAGGGCACAGGAGGGCCAGCACTGAACACTCCAGGGCCAGCTGGCTCTGCACCCCAGGACTGGCTGCATCCCACAGCTCTGGAGCTGCTCTCCTGAACCAGCAAATCCCAAATTGCTGCTGTGTCACAGTGATCCCATCCCCCTCCACCTGCTGCCATCAGGCACCTGAGCGGGCAGTGCCCCTGTGGTGATGGTGCCACCGCTCCTGATGCCTCTCCAGAGACCACAGCCTTGGCCCCAGGGATGTCCTTTCCCAGTGAGTGGACTGGTGGCCCCCCAGCTCTCATGGTGCATACAGGCTGTCCTGGGGGGACAAGTGGGGCTGGTGGCCTTGGCAAAGGGCTGGGAGCAGCTGGGACCCTCCTGGGAGCAGCCACTGTGGAGACAACCATTCTGTGCCTCAGTTTCCTCTGCTCTCATTCACATCCTCCATCCAACACCTTTCACTCCCACCCCACCAGGGAGGCTCTTCAGTAGAGCACTTTTTCTGGGATTCTTTTTATATATATATTAAAAAAATAAATATTTCATTTTTATTTATATTTATGTGTTGCAAAATTCTCCTGTGGTCACGCAGCAGGAGGATGGGATGGGGGCTACAGACTGTCCTCCCTGAGCCTGTGCCAGCCTCTCATGGCTGGGAGATGCATTTTGGGGCTGGCTTTTTTTTTTTTTT
>VWZD01010700.1:98963-172518 GCA_013396695.1 Sakesphorus luctuosus
TTTTTTCCACTGCACATTTTGGGTCAGGGGAGAGAAGAAGTGCCTGTGGCATCGCTCAGGGTGGGTGTGTGGCCTGGCTGGGATGGATGGCTGTCGGCAGAGGGAGCCTGCTGGGAGCTGAGCATCCCTTCCTGCATCCACCCACCCCGCTCCAAGAGGCTCTGCCAGGGCACAGGCTGCTGCTGGCCAGGCCACCCACCTTGTGCCACCTTCCCCACAGCCTTGGCAATGGCATCCCTGGGCCTGCAGCATCCCAGTTGGATGAACTCCAACTGGGGTGGGGTGGATGAACTCAGGGAGATCCCAAGCCGGGCACTCTGCCTGGTAGGTCACCTCAGGACCTCTTGCCCTCTTGCCACCCTCTTCCAGATCTATCCATGCTGTCCACAGTGGTCCCACAGAGCTTCCCAGAGGCTCAGGAGCTCTGCCCTGGCATCACCCAGACCCTTCCATGAGCAGCACCCCCATTGTGGCTGTTCCCCTCCTGCTGGGGACAGCACCCATGGGTGGCAGTGGCAGGGCACGGGGCTGGCAGGTGTGTGCAGGAGGGTGAAACCTGAGTGAGGGCTCAGCACAAGGGGTGTGGGGGGCTGCAGAGCTGGAAGGAGCCTGCCAGTCTCTGCAGAGGCACGTAGAGACCTTCCCACCCTCCTCCTTACGCAACACTCAGCCTGTTTATTTGGGCACCAGGCCGGGGACAGGACTTGTCCCTTAATATTGGGAGGAGAGGGGCATTAACTCTTTCATTTCCAAGCTCTGCTGGCCCTTTCCCCACTCTGTGACTGCCCAGAGCCCCCTCATGCCCAGCATCACACGCCCCATCCTGGCACAGCTCCGGGCTGAGCATCTGCCAGTGCCTTGCCAACACTGTTGGACTGTTCCTGTCAATAGTGATGTTGTTTCTAATCACACTCTTTCCCCAGAAGCTCTCAGAGCTGGCAAACAAAAACCTGCTCTGTTTTACCCCAACAAGCAGCAATTTGGACACCCAGAGCTGAGCAGGTCACACAGAGTCACTCAGTGAGGTGGATGCTCCCTCTGCCAGGGCTGAGCAGCCACTGGCACAAGCCCAGGGCTGCTGTGAGTGCTGCAGCCCATGAGTGGCAGCAGCTGGAGCCAGGTTGGAGCTGCAGCCTTGGCTCAGGGCCCACCTGCAGACTGGGCTGTCCTGGGGAGGGGTGACCAGGAGCACCCAGTCGAGCTGGGGTCAACCTTCATCTCTGAGGTTCAGGCTCTGAGGTGCTGGGCTCAAACTGAGAGGGGCCTCAGCCCTTTCCAGAACATCATTCCAGACACAGGAATTAAGACTGTGAAGGATACTGCAACCCTGGGAGCTGGCAGGGTGTCCAGTGGCACCAGCACCCGGCAGAGATCCTGGCTGACACACCTGGCAGAGCTGCAGCACCGTGATGGAGCTGACCACAGCCATCCAGCTTCTCTCCTCCCTCCATCCCTCCTGGGTAGGAGCACTGGTGTGGTCCTGCCAGCCAGGCAGCCCTGGGACAGTCAGGAAGGCCAGGAGACTGAGCAGGGTGGCACAGTGCCAGGCAGGATGCTGGCAGGAGCAGCCAGAGGTGCTAAGCTGGTAATACTATCCCGCGGCCGAAACTTGATAAAGGACAGGGGACGTTTGTAACACGTGGGATTAACAAGGTCAGCCCAAGATTTTCTCAGGGTGAAAATCAAAGGGAAAAATATTTGCCTTGTGTGACTCAGGGAGTTGCTGTGCAGCCAGCAGTGCCCGCTCACCCCGGTGGAGTGCCCGGCCGGCGGGCACTGCCAAGGAATCCAACCTGAGCCTGAGCCCTCCTGCTCTCCTGCCCCACACTGCTCTGTTTAAGAATCAGAGACTTGCCAGCCACGGTGCTGAGCCCAGCTGGGCCAGCAGAGCCAGGCTGCACTGCTGCCTTCACAGGTTTTCATTCACTCACCCAAACTACCAGAATCAGTTAAACCCTGGCCTGAGGATGCTGATCACAGAGCAGAGACTGACCCAGCCCTGCTGGCACACGTGGCACAGCTGCTCTGTGCTTGCAGAGTGAGCACCCAGCCCGAAATCCCTGACTCCCAGCTCCAGTTTGTCACTCCCAGCTCCAGTTTGTCACTCCCAGCTCCAGTTTGTGACTCCCACCTACAGTTTGTCACTCCCAGCTCCAGTTTGTGACTCCCACCTACAGTTTGTGACTCCCACCTGCCGTTTGTGACTCCCACCTGCCGTTTGTGACTCCCAGCTCCAGTTTGTCACTCCCAGCTCCAGTTTGCTGCAGCGCTGCTGAGGTTTCATTACTGCTGAGAGCTCCTCACCCCATGTGCCTTACAAGCACAGCCTGTGTTTTGTGTTACCTGGTGGAACCAGCCTGGCTGAGTCCTGGCCAGCGGAGGGAGCCTGGTTTGAGGGGGTGGATTTGCATCCCAAAGTGCCCTGTGCAGGGCTCACAGACAGCAGCTCCTCTGCTGCTCCTGCCTGAGGCACGTCCCAGCCTTCCAGGGATGGGCAGCAGTGGCAAAGAATCATGGAATGAATAATTTGGGTTGGAAAAGCCCTCCTAAGATCAAGTCCAAGCCCACCACTAAACATGTCCCTCTGTCCCAGCCTGTGGCACCTGGCACTGGGTAGGATTAAATTCTTTTACTGAACGTGTGAGAATTAAAATAAAGGCACTGGAATGTAGCTTAAAAAGCTGCAAAGCAAATTTAAAAATCGTATTTTCCTGTTTGGAAGCAGAAACCTCATTAACCCAATCGGACTGAGAGTAATGCAGTGGCTTCAGCCACTTCAAAGCAAACCTGATAAACACCCGAGGTTCAAAGTTCCAGGTAACCTTTCAAAAGCTTCAGATACGAAAAATATAATCATGGCATCACGCAAAGCCTTATCTCTGTCCCCTGGTGCCACCGGGCAGCAGGTAAGCAAACACATGTGTAGGTCAGCAGAGGTTTCTGCAGCCTCCCTGTGCCATGGTGGCCACTCCTGGTCCCTCTCACCTGTGGCAGTGCCACTCACCTGTGGGGCAGGGCTCAGTGGGGTGGCCTGTGTGGGCATGGAGCAGCCTGTGGCAACTCTTTCCATGAGCACTCCTGATGTTGTTAATTATCTGAGTGACTCTTCTCTGTTTCCTCAGTTACTGCCCCATTATTCCACCGAGCAGCAGTGAGTGGTGACACTAACGGGGTTTGGGTGACTGTCCCCCTGCAGCTGCAGGACACACAATGAGCCCCTGCTTGAAGCTCAGGAGGGAGCACACACTGTCCCCTCTCCCTCTGCTTCACTGTCCCCCTCCTCGTGGCAAATGTTGGTGCTCCTCCTTCAGACCATCCCACGGGAGGTGTTGTTACCCTGTCCCAGCTCAGTGCCCATCCCTGTGGGGGGTTGTGTGGGGCCACAGGTCGTGTGGGGGCACAGGGCTGTGCCTGTCCTCAGGGAATGGAGCAGCAAGGCCAGGGGACATGGCAGGGCTGGGAGCAGCACGTAGGGAGGAGCAGGGGCTGTGGCCAGTCCCAGCCAGCTGAGGCACACGCTGAGGTCAGCAGCCAGCCCCAGCCTTGGGTGTCCTTCCTGCTCCACGGGACAGCAGCAGAGTCTGCCAGCCTGGCACAGAGATGCTCTGCTGTCCCACTGGGCACTAGCCAGGGCAGCATCCTGCTCCAAGGGTTTTCCATCCCTCACTGTGGTCCATGTGCATTTTGCAAAGCTCTACAGAGATGCTGAGTGATGCAGAGATGGTCCCATGTATGAGACACACCCATGAGGAGGGAGAAAAGCAGCAAAAGCACTTGGAGAAATCCATGAAGGATCAGTTTCACCAGGGTGGGACACCTGTGAGGGGCCAGGCAGCACCTCTGGCAGGCCAGAGCCACAGTGGTGCTCACACAGGGGGCATGTGACCCTTGGCACAGGGTGGGCAACTCCTTCATAGGCAGTTTGGGTGTTATGGGCACCTGGAGAACAGGAGCAGCTTCGCCTCCTGCTGATGGGGACCTGCTGCCCACTGAGGAGCTGACTGTCCCCACAGTCCCCTGACTTGAGTCTGAGCTGGGCTGGACTCTGTCCTGCATGAATAAGCAGCTCCTCAGAGCACAGACAGACACCAACGATGATTTGTAGCTTTTTAGGTCAACACACTTGTGCTGACCAAGGGGAAAGTGCAGCCCTGCTTCCTCTTGCTGCCCTCCTGAGCAGCCCCAGGTGTGCAGGAGGCCACCAGCATCCCTGGGGATGTGGCTGGGCAGAAACCAGGGCACACATGGCCCAAAGGAGCCTCCCTGCAGCCCTGGGTGAGGCTCAGAGCAGGGAGCCCTGCTCCTTCCTGCCAGACTTCACTCAGGCATTCCACCCCTCTGGCCCCAAATGGTTTATTTAGCTCTAAATGCCCATTGACCACCGACCCTGGCACCTGAGCTGGCTCCTGGCCTCGTGCCACCTGCACCCAGCCATGGCTGCAGCACAACAACACCCTGTCTAAAACTTCTCCAGAAGGCAAGGCGGGCTCTTTCATCTCCAATCTGGCTCCTGATCTCTACCCAGGGGCGACAGGACCTCCACTGGGGCTGCCCTCACGTCAGACACCTGAGCACTTCTGCAGGGATTGACCCCAGAGCCCCGAACAATGAGATGGTTTATTTGGTGCCTTATCTCCCATCGCTGAGGTTGGAGCATTTGGGCCCTAATGAGTCACCCAAGGCCAATTAGCAACACAGGGACTGTGATGGGACCACGTTCACTTTCCCCCCAGGCCCCCTGCCCCAACCTGCTGGTGGAAAGGAAGGAGAAGCCACACATTGTCCCAAACTCCTCCACACACGTCTCCACATTTTTGGGGAAAGATTCCTCTTTTTTATTTTTTTTTAAACCTCCCTTTACTAGAATTCAATTATTTAAGAGAAAAAAGCCTCATTTTGGTTGCCTCTCAGTGGGCAGAAAGCCTTGAGGGGTGGGAGAGGCAGCATCCAGCTCCCAGCCCAGATTCCAGGGATATTCCACATGGCAGCCCATGGGCTGGGGGCCCTGAGGCTGCAGGGCTGCTCCAAGGCCAGGAATTTTTGATGGGCAGCGTGTTTTGGGGCTGCTCCCACCCAGCCCCAGGAGCTGGGAGCACTGCTGGTGTCCCTGTGCCTTGGGCAGACCTTGCTGAGCACTCGAGTGTTCCCCTGGAGAAGGCAGATACCTTCCCCCTGTTTCACAAATAAGATAACAGCCCTTGCTCAAGGTGACTGCAGCTGGGACAAGTGCTGTCCAGAGAGAACTGTGCAGCCCCAGCTGGGGATCCACAGCCTGGTGCTGCTCCAGGATGTTCTCCAGGGGCTGCCCCTGTGCTGGGCAGGGTCTTTTTGGGGGGTGATGAATGATCTGGAGGCCCTTGTTGTGCTCCAGACAGAGATCCGAGTCAGCTGGTGACTCCAACCAAGAGAACATGCTCTGCTCCCCGAGCCATGATGCAAAGCCTTCAGTCTGGGGATGTTCTCATGCCAGCCCTGCTGCTGTGGCCAAGGGCTTTCCCGTGAGGAGTTATCCCTCTGAAGACAAGGGCCAGTGCTGCTGTGACAGGGCGTGTCCCACAGACACGTGCAGGTGACACGTTGTCATCAGGAGGGTGGCCCTTCTTATGCCTCTGGAGATGTTCCCACAGGCCTAAGGCAGGTGGAAAGACCCTGAGCAGATGTGCCACAGCAATTCCCCCCAGCAGACACCCACAAAGCCTCTGAGCCTCTCCCCAGCTCCAAGTTCACCCCAAGAATTTACCAGCACAAAACACCCACGTGTTGCTGAGCCACAGGGGCAGCTTTGAACCTCCTGGTGCCTTTCTGCATTCCACTCTCTATTCTGGTGCTGTAAATAATCCTGCTGTCTCCCTCCAGGACATTGTGTTCCTCATTCCTCCCCGGATAAAGCCACTGCCCCCTGTGCCAGCTGCTGAGACCAGCGGGAAGGGGGAAGTGGGAATGGTGGCGGTTCCCTTTCAGGTGGGAGCTGTGTCTCCATGGCCTGGCACTGTGGAGCCAGTGGCTTGGCCACCTCTGCCAGCAGGAGTGTGGCATCCAGCCCGGGCCAAGGACTCACATTCCTGGGCAAGGAGGAAATGGTGATAACCAGCCCTGGGAATCTCCCCACTGCAGCCAGGCTGTGTGTGGTGACACTGTCCTTGTGGTGACACTGTGGGTCCCTGGTGGGTGCCAACCCCTGCCCACCCTCTGCTCGCAGCTGGCAGACCAGAGCATCCTACAGCACTGGGCATGTCCAACATCCTGCTCCAGGAATGGCCACCTCATTCCTGTAGGATTTTGGCAGCCCAAATCTCTGCTTTCCCATCTGGCTGAGGGACACTGCTGATCTCAGGAGCTCCTGGAGGGACAGACAGACAGACAGACAGACAGGGAGGCAGGACACTCCACCCGACTTCAGCTGTCCCCTCTGCAGGTGTCACAGTCTGGGCAACACATCAGCCATGTGGAGCAACTTCCCAGCATCTCTCAACGTCTTCAGAACCTCCCAGATCCACCTGGAAGCACCAGGTTGTCTCCATCATAGCAGAGTGCCCTGCTCCCTCTGCATCACCTCCACCCCAGACTCTGGCTCCTACCTCTGCCTGCACAAGCCCTGTTTCCTTGGCAAAACCACCCAAAAGCAAGAAGCAGCTCTGGCTGCAGGTCTGAAGGAGGTGGAGGGAGGGCAAGAAGGAGTGAGGAAGGTTCCTTGCAGTTCCCACCAGAGCAGAGCTCCCAGGAATCAGCCCTTTCCACTCCGGGGCATGCACTGCCTTTCCCTGCCGACAGTGACCTCAGGGCTCCACTGAGTTATTACCACTGGATTATTGCCCTCGTTAAGTGCAATGTATCTGCTAATATTAATCACCTCCAAATAAATCCACACATTCCAGCCCATGGAATGCTGCTATCGGCCCAGAAGATTAACAGCTCAGCAGTCTGTGCACTCAGAGCTCCACAGCACACTTGGGCAAGTCCCTGGGATGTCTTCCCATGTCCTGGTGCTTTCCAGTTTCCCAGACACCCCAGTGCTCCCCAGACACTCATCCATGACCTGCCCATCGTCCTGGCTGGTCTGTTGGTGGACACATCCTTTGGTCACACGTGGTGAGTTTGGCCAACACAGAAGATGCGGAATCCAAGTTATAGTTCCTGCAAATGGAATTTGCCCAGGACTGCCCCTCCCGTGCAAGACATGCCCCAGGCCCATCAGTGGCTGCACAGGGTTGGGTTCTCCACAGGGCAAGACCTTGTTGTACCTCATCACACCCACCAGGACTTTGGAACAGCAGCTCTTCCCACAAGGAGCAGGAACCAGTGGTGAGTCTGTCTGTGCAGGAGGGACACCTGGATTTGGAGGGGGCAGAGCCTGAAGGGCAAATTGCTGGTCATTCCTGTGGGCAAACTGTCTTGCACAGGATTGAGGACTTCCTTGGGTTTTGTCAGTGCTGGGTGGCCAAGAATCCAACCAGTTGGACTCCATCCTTGCCAGTATCCCAGTCCAAGTCCCACAGTTGCACTGCTTTGACTGGATTGGTTCTGCATCCCATTGTGACTGCATTTTACTGTCCATGCCAGGGATGTGTGACATTCCCACAGACCTGACATCCCACTGCTGGCCTTGCTGGGCCCTACACACCACACCTGCCCAGCGCCTGCTGCAAAGAGCAGCTCAGAGCAGGAGGAGCACCAGCTGTTCCTGTTCCACTCATGCAGGGAGCCACTTTGGAATTTTACCTTTCACACCAGCTAGACTGAGATGAAGCTGAGGTTGCTCCCAAAGCTGGGCTGGTCCCCAAGGTGAGACATGGCCCCTCTGGATGCACAGACTGGCTGTACATCCTCTCTGCTTGGCAGCTTTTCTGCAGGCAGGTGGCTGGTGATTAGAGTGGAAGGTGAAATTCAGGGTTCTGGGCTCCCATCCCAAGCTCAGACACTCAGACAGGTGATTTTCCTGCCATGCCCACGGCCACTTCTCCAGCTCCACACTGGGATGTCAGTTTGGGAAACTGAGGAGAGAAATAATCTTTCCTTGGTGGAGCTTTGCTGGCAAAAGGGCCAGTTCAGTGATGGCAAAAAATACCCCCTTTCAGCCTTAGCATTATAGCTAATTAACCCCAGACATTAATTAGCATCATCCAGGCAGTTTAGCATCACTGCTGCAGCAGAGATGCTGTTTGCCCTCTTTCCATGGCACCTTGTGGGCAGGATCCCCGTGCCTGGGTGGGTGCTGGAGCTCTGTTTTCCCTGGATTTGCCTCCTGACCACTCCAGGGCTGGTCCTGCTGCCATCTCAGGTATTTCTGTTTCAAAGGGCTCCCCACATATCAGGCTGCCCTTTAAAAAAACCCTCACTCGTTATGAGTTATTAATGATATTTACAGGATAACTGCTCGGCAATTATTACCTCTGTCAGTCAGATGGCAATGAATCAGCCCCTGTCCCTCTGGCACCCTCTGGCAGGGTGTTCCTCTGGCGTGCTCCGGACACAGTGATTGATCTGTGAAACATCAGGTTCCCTGGCAGTAAATGCTGACGCCTCGAGCATGCACAAGGCACCAGAGATTTTCACTCTGACAGTCTCTGGGAGCGAGCAAAGGCCACGCCGCTGCCTTCTCCCTTCCTCCCAGCCCAGCCGTGCATTCCCTGCCCTGCCTTCTCTCTCCCTGCTGCCTTTTCCCATCGTTTTCCATACACACAGGCCACAAAGGCTCGGAGGTGGCAGCACATCCCAGGGGGGCGGGTCACACAGCAGAGTCATCCCCATAAACACCTCATGCCAAGCTGTCCTTGGGGACAATGACATGAAAGATCAATTCTTCCACAGCAAACAACCCCCTGCATCTTCCTTCTGGTGGCCAATTCCTTTGGTGACATCCCCTGCTAATGCTCCTTGTCCATCTCATCATCTGTGGCATCCTGACCAATATCTGGCTCCTGCACTCTGGAATCCCTCTGGGAGGAGAGAAGAAGAGACCGGGAGCCTGGCCACAGTGGTGCCACCCTGGGCTGGGCACACGGCGCCAGGAGGGGATGAGCCCTGCCCCGCAGTGTGGCTGCTCTGCCACACACAGCATCTTTCCCAGTTGGAAATGCCGCCTCTTCCAAGACACCGGCAGCTTCCCGAGCCGGGACATCGAGCAGGACCTCAGGGGGCGGCTCCAACCCTCAGCTCCCGGCCAGCCCATCCCGGCACCTCCCTCTCCATCCCTGTCCACTGCCAGGGAAGGCTGAAGACCTTGGCAAACCCCGCTGCGGAGGAGCCCGTGGCGAGGCGTGGCAGTGCCCGGAGGCTGTGCCTGCCAGGCTGGTCTGGTGGAGATCGCGCAGCCCGAGCCTCGGCGGCGCATCCCCGTCCGGCTCCTCCCCGACAGCCCTTCCCTCTCTCCCTGGCAGGCTTCGCTTCGCTTTCCCGCTCCTCTCATCCCTTTGAACCTGGAAATAAGGAAGACGCTGCTTTCCCCTGCCAATCGCATCTTCAAAGCCCTCGAGCGGGGTCTGGCGCTGGCACAAAGCGCACCATTGTCCGGCCCGGAGGCGGAGAGTCGGCCAGAGCTCAAAGGCCGGGGAGACGCTGCCCACCAGGGCCAACAAAAGCATCTTCTGCTGTCCCCGGTCCGTGGCAGGCGAGGGAGGGGGCCTAGGGTGACACTGAATATGGGCTATTGTCACCCAGAGCGCAGGGGGACCTGCAGAGGTGATCAAACGGCCCGGGCCGGAGTGGGAGAGGGTGGGCTGAGGGGGGACATCCCAAAAGCTCTTCTCCTTCTTCAGATCTCCCCTTATCTCCCCTGGCTATCTCCTGGGCTTAGCCCGGGTGTACAAGCTTGCAATTACCTCCTCAAGCCAATCAGGCGCCGAGCACAGCCCTCGGTCCCCTTGACTGAGGTGATTTATAAATGACTCACTGGCGTATTTGAGCTCAGACCTCTGCACACCTCGGAGGGAGCACCTCTCGTGCCACATCTGCCACTCCCCTGGGAGGGGGCACCTCTCCTGCTACACCTGTAGCTCCCCTGGGAGGGGGCACCTCTCCTGCCACATCTGCAGCTCCCCTGGGAGGGGGCACCTCTCCTGCCACATCTGCAGCTCCCCTGGGAGGGGGCACCTCTCCTGCCACATCTACAGCTCCCCACCAGGATCCCCTCACAGGGGGCACCTCTCCTGCCACATCTGCAGCTCCCCACCAGGATCCCCTCGCAGGGGGCACCTCTCCTGCCACATCTGCAGTTCCCCACCAGGATCCCCTCGCAGGGGGCACCTCTCCTGCCACATCTACAGCTCCCCTCCAGGATCCCCGCCGGGTTACAGGTAACCCCTCCAACAATCGGGCTCTTTGTCTGGGTGGGCGTGGGGGGTTTACACTCCGCTTGCACAGCCACTGGGTGTGAGTTGCAGTATTTGGAGAACTGGTACTTCCTTTTCTTCTTCCCCCTCCCTTCTCTTTTCCTCCCTTCTTTCCCGCAAAGGGGATTTACGGCGGAGGATTTACTCAGGAATTAGCAACACCAATGATCCAACAGCTTGATTTATGGAGAGGCTGAAGAGCCAAATATATGAATCAATTATTACTAGAATAAATCCTGCCATCTTATCCTGTCTGGTTCCTGCTGAGATCTGTGGAGGGATTTGCCTGATACAGGAGAGGCAACACTGATGGGGGACCCTCAGTTTGTGGGTCCTTGTTATGACCCAGAACTTTCTGTGCATGGGACTATGTAAAGTGGTCCCTGCCCTGAGGATGTTGCAGCCCAAATTAGATGTTGCACATGCAGGCACAGTGGGAAGGGATGTGGAGCCCAGAGCCTGCTGGCAGTGGCTGAGGAGCACTTGTTGTGCACAGCAATCTAACCCAAGAAAGGGGGCTTGGCTGCACAGGGATCCTGGAGAATGCAGGCCTGGCTGTGGGCACAAGATCAGGCTAGGAGGGAATTTTAAAGTTAGGAATGAAATATGTTCCGAGGCTGGGACCTCCAGCTCCTCCCAGAGCCATCTCATGAGATGTTTAGCTCCAGTCTGGAAGGCTCCTTCATATACAAGCAAGAGGAAATACCCCCTCATGTTTTCTCCACTAAGGAAATTCACAGGACTGGGATGCTTTCTGCTCTGCCCTGATAAAGTTTGTCCACACCTTATTTGTAAGCAGGCTGAAACCTGGAGCTGGGGACCTGTCCTTCTTTTCCTTGAAGATAAGTCCTTGACATTTGTTACTGGTGACCCAGTATTTCTGCCCCAGATCAGATATTCCCAGAACAGAAAAGCTGTCCCATCCTCACCCTCTGGGACAGGATGGACAGGGTGACCCCAGAGTTCTTTCTGCTTCTCCAAGAGCAGATCCACAGGGGTGGGCAGCATGTGCAGGAGTGAGTTCTCAGCAGGCACCTGGATCAGTGCTGGCAGCCACTGCAAGAATGCAGCAGTCTGCAAACTTTTTAATTTCTTTGGATTTGCATTGCTGCAAATCTTCAAAGGCAGAGGGCAAGGTCAGTGTGAGGAGCAAGTGGAGAGCAGAGACCATGGCAGTGAGACAACCAAGCCTCACTTCTCCTTTGAAATGCCCTTTCTAACCTCTCCTCCTCATCCCAACTGCTCTGTATGCTGAGGGAGCGGGAAGGGGATGGGGAGGATGGACACACCACTTCCCAGGGCACAGGCTGAGATGCTGTTCAGGTCAGGCACTGCTCTCTGCCTGCCCAGGAACTGATCCCAGCACGGCTCTGCCACACTCAGCAAGGTGACACCCCAGGGGGATGGCAGGACAGGGGAGATGGTGGCTTTTGGAGGACTGTGATGGAGTGTATTGGCATGCCAAAGTGCAGCACCCCAGGCCATGTGCCCACTGCTCAGCCCAGCCCATGTGCCCACAGCTCAGCCCAGCCTGTGTGCCCACTGCCTCAGCCCAGCCCATGTGCCCACTGCCTCAGCCCAGCCCAGCCCTTCCTCAGAGCGCTGCAGCCCTGGATGCAGCCACGGCAGCAACGCAGAGCTGGGGTGGGGTTGGGAACAAGTGGGTTAATCAAACAAATCACAGCAAAAGTGGGCCCAATCTGGGCTCTGGCACCCCAGAGTCAGTGCAGGGCAGAGCCCCCCTGCCCACAGCATTTGCTCACCCACAACCACGTTCCAAGCAGAGAAGCCAAGCAGCTGAGTATAAACATTTTACTTAATAAACACCCTTCAAGTCAAACATTTTGGCTTCACCTTCAGCAGCTGGCAGATGTCTGCAGATTTTATTATTCTGGTTACCAAGCACAGAGCTAGTTTGGTTAGAAACTGGGGTGAAGTGGCACATCAAACATTGGCACCGGCCCAGCACCGGCAGCACAAGAGCAGCTCCTGCGCTGGGCTGGGTCACCACAACAAGCAAAGGGCCATCTGCCTTGTGGAAATCACCTATTGAACACTCCAAATATTTGATCTGAGCAGAAAGCAAGCAGTGATTGAATGCCTGGCTGCTCCGTGGCAGAGGTGCAGCAGTGCAGGAATGGGGTGGCAATGCCGAGGGAGATGCTCCGGCCGAGGCGCTGCGGGATGGGAGGTGGGAGCTGGAGGGAAGCAGGGATGTCTCCTCCCGGCCCTGCACTGTGCCATGCAGCCCCCTCTGTGCTTCCCAAGGTGTGGCAGGGCCCATTAGCACCTCCTGGCACCTCTCTCCCTCCTTCACACTCTCCCTCTGGCTGTTATTCCACCAGCCATCACGATGGTTCCTCGTGGAAAATCGAGTGAAACAGCAAGTTTTGACTGAACTTTATGGCTTCTGGCATTTTGCCTTTTCTGAGGCTTAAAGCTGTTTTGGGGATGGGATATTTTTCATAACTGATTTATATGCTCTCCTAGCATCAGCCTTTTCTATTTCCAAGAGTCAAAGGTTAAGAAAAGGTTAAACCCCAGGGACAAATGTGTGTGTTCAGTGTGTGGCATCAGACCCCTGAATACAACCACTGCTTCCCTGCCTCTGCCTCTTCCCCCTCCCCAGATGACTAGGAAAGATGTTTTTACCAATATCCTTGTGCCAGGAATGTGGGACCACAGATCTGGCTTTACCACTGTGAGGTGTTTTCTTCCTGTGACCACCCAGAGCCAAAAGTAAAACAAAGTGAAATGGATCAAACTGTGAGCAAAAAATTTGTGCCCAACTGGCCCAGGTGGAGGCTTTAACCTGAATGAACGTGCCTGGGGTCCATTGGTGATCAGCTGGACTCAGGGCTGGCACGTGCCTGATGCCAGGAGGTGGGAGGGAGTGACCAACCCTGGAGCACAGGGGCTGAGTGGCACCCGATTGCAGGGGTGAGTTATACAACATCCTCCTGAAATACCTGAACTGACGGCCTGACTGACAGCAGAAACCTCCTTTTCCTCCTGCCTGGCTGCTTTTTGAGGCCAGCTGGGCACAAGAGGCGTGAAAGGGAGAGGGAAGTGGGTGTGTGGCAAGTGGGTGAGGTAGGGTTCAGTCGGGGGGAGCACCTGGCACTGCAGCTCCAGAACTGCAGAGCCTGGCACTGAAAAATGTGCCATCACAACTTCTGGCATTGCAACACCTGGCACCACAGGGCCTGGCACTGCAGCCACCCTGCCCATCCCCATGCCATGCAGATTTCAGGGCAGGAGGTGATGCCTTCCTCTGCTGACCTTTAAGACATGGGCCTTTTCCCCAGGGCTCCCGTGGCACCTGCACTGGAGCCTGAGCAGGAGGGTGTGAGTCGTGGTGGACACAGTGCTGAAGGGAAACAGGAGTCAAGACCTTGTCCTGGTGTTGCAACCAAACCCTTGCACCTGTGCTTGCCTTTTCTCGGCAGACCTTGTCTCCTGGGGCAGGGGAGAGCTGCTTTTATGACCCTTTCTTGGGCAATGGAGCTGGGAGGGAGATGTTTTGGATGAAGATTCAGCCAGGATTTGGGAGAGCCCAGACCTCTGAACCCCAGCAATCAGCACAGGGGGCTGAGTGTGCATCGCCCTGTGCAAGGAGAAGGGGGATGGAGAGGGGCAGGCAAAGGAGGGAACATTATTTAAAGAGCTCTGATCTCTTTTCTCCCTAAAATGTAGCAGAGGCATCCCCTGAATGTCCATCTTTTGCACTGGGGTGAGTTTGGGCCCTTATGTCACAGACAAAGCAGTGATCAGGTGGCTTTCCCACCACATCCTGACTCACTCCTTGGACTGCAGTCCCTGCTCTCGGTGCCTACGTCAGGCCAGGAAAGTGGCTTTGTGCCAGTGGCTCCTATCAACACCAGCCAGGAACCTCAATGTGACTTTCCTCTTCCCAAACACAGCTATCACCAGCACAGGGACAGAAGATAAGAGCTTAGTAAGTGTGTTTCCAAGATGAACTCTGGGAAAAAAGGTCCTTGGCTGGTTTGGGACTGGCAGGGCTGGGATTGGCCAGGTATGGACTTTTGGGACACTTGGCTCACCACCTGCTGGGACAATATTATTCACCCACATCACGTTGTTGGAGTGAAGCAGTTCTGGTTTCATTTGTTGTTTGCTCCAAGTATCACATCACATTTATGTACTCAGCATGTCACAAGGTCCCAGTAGACTTAGTGAGGTCAGACTTCACGTTTCTGAGCATCACCCAGTCCAGCCAACACTGCATGAATGGGCTTCCTGAAAAGCTTGGGACATGGGCTCTGCACTTGGAGCATTTCCCCCTGACTTTGCCCTTTCTTTGGATGCCCACAGTGGAACAGAAATCTTGAAAAACCTGGTCCCTGAAATGCAGCAAGTGACTGGTACTCTGCTTTTCCCTCCATACCCCTCGTGTTGCTCCAGGGTCCTGCCCCAGCTGCAGGATCCAAACCAGCTCTGCAGCTTGCTGTGCTCTTACCCCATCAACACCAGGACAGCTGGCTTTGCCTTTTGTTCAAGGAGCAGCCACACAGCTCGTTCTCTTTAATTCCAAAATCTCAAAGGTTCGACCTGCTGTTTGGGCTGGGGCAAGGCCAGTGATAAGCCAAGGCAAGAACTTGACTCTGGCCGAGACGCTGACATCATTAGCCTGTTTGTTTAAGATGGAATTTAATCATGGGGATATTTTTCCCTCTATACTTGCTTTGTTTGCTATTTTCCCTGATTGCCAGCACTTTCTCTCAGCGGGGGAAATTCATTAAAGAGCTGGGATCTAATTGGCTGGTTGGGAGACACTGCTGGGCCAGGGGTGGAGCTGGGAAATAAAGCTCAGGGAGAGTCCTTGCACCAGAAACTCGGGTGGGTTTATGCCCCCTGAGAAGCTGTTGCTGAGTCTGGACCTGGGCTACAAAATGTTCATGAGGGAGGGCTCAAAATTCAGAGCAGAGCTGTGGGGCTGGGAGACAATCTGGGAATCTGCTCAGCCATGGGATTGGAAAGCAGGGACAAGATATGGATGCTGATCTGGGAAAACTGAATGGCTTTATCAGACAGGCTTTTGGCAGGAGTGTAGGGATTGGGAAGAGCCTGGGACACTGCTCAGCCTCAGCCTGCACGAAACTTCCCAAGGTAAAGCTTGTCATTGCTCTTGGAGAGACACCTCCAGGTGAGGAGGAGCAGCAGGGATGCCAGTGTGGGCATGGCTGCAGAGGGCACTGGATCACTGGATCAGACACCCTGAAATGCAGGAAAAGGGATGTGCCTCCTCTTTCTGGGAGCTGTCCCTCCAAAACCCTTGTCTGGGGTCCCTCCCGAGTCCCGTGGGTGCAGATCAGAGCCTGGAATCAGAAACACCCCATGGCTGGAGCTGTTTTACAGCAAAGTGCACTTGATGGTCCCTGTTATCTCTAAAGGAGTGGAGTTGATGACCTCCCTTTCTAAACCCATTAGCTCCCATTTGCATAATGATTCTGGTGACCTAAATCCTCCCCAAAGTTTCGGCTGCCAGCATGGCTCTCTCCTCGCTGCCCTGGGCTGCTCATCAGCTGCTCATCAACGAGGGGTGACATCAGTGCCATGGATGGACGTTGTGCTCATCCTGTTTCCACAGAACTCGGTGTCGAGGTGTGCCCTGACTCCAGCAGCGCAGGGAAGAGGAGGGTCTGGTACATTCAGCAACCTGGATGTTGTTTCTTGATACATTCTCCTGCCTGAATCACCAGCTTTTTCCACCCCCTCTTCTTCTCCTGTGTTGGGCAATGACCCACTTAGATACACGCCAAACCATAAATAATTACCGAGATCCTTGTTTTATATCTGACCACTTCCTCCCTCCCCTCCCAGCCTGGCCAGTCTGGGATGATTCTCTCCTCTTCCCAGGCATGGCTGGTAATAGTAAAATAAGGGTTCTCTGGAGTATCATCTCCCTGGTGAGACCCAGATACGGGGCAGGACTAGTCTGCCCAGATGTTTTGGCATCTTCCTCACTGAGATGAATTAGCAACAGTTATCTCTCTGCCCATCACTTCCTAGAGTAAACCAGGGACTCATGCCAAGCCTCTCATGGCATGGAAGGCTGTGGAATGCTGATGGGACTGGGCAGAGTGGCAAGAACACCTCGGATGGGAGCAGCCTTTGATCACAGTGCCAGGATGTACCTTTGCAAACCCTGGCAGGGCTGCCCAGCGTTGCAAAGTCTTGCCAACGCCACCGATGGTGAAACTGAGGCATCAGAAAGGTCACTCGCCCGGGGCAAAAAGGCAGACACTGGCAGAGCCAGGATTAACACCCCTGCCCTCCTGCCAGGCAATCCAGCACGGCTGGGTCCCCTTTGCGTGGCATCCCTCATTGGCATCACCTCCAGGAGCTGGGAAAGCTCCGTGTGCCGGAGCAGCAGCCCCTGGAGCCGGGAGGAGCCACTCCCAGGACCTGCCTCTGCGCCACGGGGAAACTATTTAGGGTGGAGGAGTTCGGGGAGGGCTCCCAGACGCTCGAGGTGTCCGGTCTGTTATACTGCAGGTGGGGCCAGCTCCACTCACATTCTTGGCTCTGCTTTTTGGTTTTTTTCTGGGAAAAACTTCAATGCTGCAGAGATGATGAGCCACGCCAGGCCCCGCTATGCCGTCGAACGCCCCGCGTACTCCGTCAGCCTCTTCGACGAGGAGTTCGAGAAGAAAACCAGAACTTACCCCCTTGGGGAGAAACTCAGAAGCCTTTTCAGGTAACACAATGCTATAATGCAACCCAGATTTAGTCTGGAGCTGGGGTGTAATTCACTCCTGGGGATGTAGGTCCCGTTTTTATCCTGGGAATGATCTCCGTGATCTTCAGGGTTTGACGGATGAAAGGCATGGGAGTGAAATTGGTGACTCTCTTCACTCTTGGGTTGGAAGGCAAATCAGCAGAACAGTTTGCACTAAGTGCATTTGGGATTTGGGTTTCTGTTTCCCAAGGGGTTTTTTAATACTGGAAAAAGTAAAACTGGTGATGTAGGTATTGGGGTGTGGATTTTTGTTTAAGCTTTTTGCCTGCAATCTCCTTTTACCAGCTTTCTGATTCAAACCAATACCACCTTCAAGAGAGATGTATAATCATGGAAATAAAGGTCCAGTAACCCTGCTGATACCTTTCTTGGAAATCTATCTCCGTAGTGTAGAAAAAGGAAGGCAGTAAAACAGGAAAGAGAGAACATGCACATTAGCAAGAGGAAATGTGAGATGTTACATGTGTCAACCCAGCAACAATCTTCTTCTTTCAGACACACTTGGAAGGTTTTTGTGACCAAGCACCTGAAAAAGTTCATCTTTGGCTCTTTGCAACTATCCACAAATCTCTGAGCTGTGTTTCCTCCCTACAGTTCACCCATCCCCTGTCTGAAAGGGAGAAGGATTTGGGGAGATAAATCCTTCATTCTTTGCAGGTTCCAGCATTGGGGACCTCCCACCACATCAGAAGGTCCCCCCAATAACCCTCCATGGTGTGTACAGCCAAGGAACCACAAGAATCTTGCCTTTGTAGGGAAGGGAAGTGCCCCAAACTCTGGGCTCAGGATTTGGTGGGAGAGAAAGGTTGAGACACTCCTGGGAAGAGCCTTCCTTGCTCACTCCCCAGCCCACTTGTTTCCTCCCTTCTTTACTTATTTGCTTTTATTTATTATATCTCCTCTAGATGCTCAGCGTCCAGATTCAAACTCACCCTCTTTCGCCTGTTCCCGATACTTGGGTGGCTTCCCAAGTATAAAATTAAGGATTATATTTTGCCTGATGTCCTCGGTGGGCTCAGTGCAGGGACAATCCAAGTGCCTCAAGGTGAGAAATGCTGATTTTCTGGGTCTCCAAAAGTTTTGTCAGTTCAGGGTCTGCAGATGATGCTGATGCCCAGTGGGGGGGGGGGGTTACCTGCCTTTACTGATGACATTTTTGAACCCAAGCTCTGCCTCCAGCCTGGTTGTCCCTGTATTTCCTTGCAGTGCTCATTTCCCTTGTGTTTTCCAGGGATGGCCTTTGCTCTCCTGGCCAATCTGCCCCCTGTCAATGGGCTCTACTCCTCCTTCTTCCCCCTGCTGCCATACCTCTTCCTTGGGGGTATCCATCAGATGGTCCCAGGTAAGAGCCTGCAGAGCAATTGTGAGCACAAACCAGTTAAAAACAGGCTGGGAATACTCGGTGTGTCCCAGAATGGGGAGGTTTGGTCTGTCAGGGGTTTCTGGGATCCCCCATTCTGGCTGCACAGCAGGATCTCACCCCAGTGACCCCCACATGCAGTCACACATCCCAGTGTGGGGCTGGTGACAGGTGGGTGACTCGGTGTGCACAGCCCAACCTGCCCCACTGCCTTCCAGGACAGGATGCTCTCCAGAGAACTCCTGACCTTGCTGTGTTGTGCTGCAGGTACCTTTGCTGTCGTCAGCATTATTGTTGGCAACATCTGCAATGACTTGGCTCCAGAGTCAGACTTCCAGTACTTCAACCACACTACCAACGAGACCAGTGTGAACACCACGGCCCTGGAGGCGGCCAGGCTGGAGATTTCTGCCACCTTAGCCTGCCTGACAGCCATTATACAGGTGAGGACACACTGCACCACCTCTGCTGTGTCCTCTGGGCCATGCAGAGTCAGCCGAGCTCCCCCTGGAGCAGAGATGGTGGCAGCAGATGCTGGAAGAGACCCCACTTCTCAAAACAGAGGTCTGGGAGGATCCCACCTCGCTTTGGTCTCAGTGGGAAGTTCTCCATACAGACCAGCCACGGGTGGGAGCAGGATGGCAGGCAGTGATGACACCCTGCAGCTCTGTTCTCCCCATCCCTGCTCCAGCACTGCCTGCCCAGCCCAGTCCATGCCGTGGCTGTGTGGGAGCAGCCTGTCCAACATCTCTGCAGTTCTGCACCTCATCATTTAGCTCAGTTGGTTAAAACTTAGTTGTCATAATGCCAAGGTCATGGGTTCAATCCCCCTATGTGGGCCATTGACTTAAGAGTTGGACTCGATGATCCTTGTGGGTCCGTCCTTTCCAACTCAGAATTTGTGATTCTGTGACTATGTAATACATAGAACAAATACCAACATTTTGGGCTGTCACAGTGCTGATAAGGCCTTGTCTGTCCCACCCTAGCTGTGCCTGGGCTTTGTGCAGTTTGGCTTTGTTGCCATCTACTTGTCTGAGTCGTTCATCAGGGGCTTCATGACGGCGGCGGGGCTGCAGATCCTCATCTCCGTGCTCAAGTACGTCTTCGGCCTGACGGTCCCGTCCTACACCGGGCCCTTAGCTATCGTCTATGTAAGTGGGGGCTCTGGGCACAGACCTTCCACCCCACCCCAGGCATCACTGCGAGGGAAAGGGTGGCTGAGGGTGGAGGGAAGGGCAGTGCATCCACCAGCCCAGCCCTGCACACCCAGCCTGCTGCCACTCTGTTCTGTTATCTGTGTCTGCGGGTTTCTAATGGGAAATAATGAAATGGGGCTGGGATTTGGGGAGAAGATGAACTGTGTTGCTTCACCTTTACAATTGTTAGCAGAGGAAACCTCCTGTGAGTGGGTTTGCCCATTCCTGAGGTTTCCTGCATCTTCCATGAATGCATCCTCCACTGATGCAGCCAGAAGAGCATTTAACCACCAGCACAGCCCCAGGGCTGGTGGCTGATCCCTCAGCAGAGAGTTTCTAGAACTTCTGTCATCACATCTCAGGGTGTTTGCAGTGATTATGGGAACAAGCGCTCTCCAGTGTGCTGTCCATGTTGTCCAGAGTCTCTGGTTCCCCATGACACCTTCTGCTCTTCTCTCCCCTTCAGACATTCATTGACATTTGTAAAGGTCTGCCCAAAACCAACCTGGCCTCCCTGGTCTATGCCTTGGTCAGTGCTGTGCTCCTGATCATTGTCAAGGAGCTCAACCTGAAGTACATGAAGAAGATCCGGATGCCCATCCCCATGGAGATCATCATCGTAAGTGACACCCCGGCTGTCCCTTGGGCCCTCCCCTCCCCTTACAGCCCTGCTGATCGCAGCAGACCCATCATGTACAGCATCTACACAGTGAATATGATGTGACCCCCACATGGCTTGGGGTCAGAAATTAGGCCAACCCCATGAAGGACATCTCTGATGCCCAGTTCATCCCTGTCAGGGTGTATCTGCATCCTGATGATGCTGAGGATGAGGAACAGCTCTTGCTGGAACTGTTCCCTCCTTTCCTAGCCCAAATTTGGTACTGATTTTATTCTGTCAGCTCTGGGAGCACGGCAAGATTAGTTCTCTGTGCCAGCTCAGCTGTCCTGCTTACTGCTCTTTATTCTCTGACCTTTCAGGTGATAGTTGCAACTGCAATCTCTGGCAGCTTCAACATGCCTGAGAAGTATGGCATGCCAATAGTCGGGAAGATCAGCATGGGGTAAGTGCAGGTGCAGTTCTGACTCATCTTCCAGACAGTTTTCCTTCCTCCTCCTCCTCCTGCAACCTGGAAAACACCTCACTCTTCCCTGCTGTGTGACAGTCCCCTTCCAGGACTGCCAGGCTCCTGTTGCACAACCACCACCATCCACTCGAGCTGTAACATGGGTTATGTCATTCCTCAGCACCCCAGCTCCTCACCCACCTCCCCAGCCCACAGACCCTCGTGTCACAGCTGCCTCTCTGCAGGTTCCCGGAGCCCACCCTGCCCCTGGTGAGCAAGTGGAAGGACATGATTGGCACTGCCTTCTCCCTCGCCATCGTGGGCTACGTGATCAACCTGGCCATGGGCAGGACACTGGCAGCCAAACACGGCTATGACGTGGACCCCAACCAGGTGCTGATGGGGCTGGCAGGTGTAACAGGGGCTGTGTGGGGCTGGCAGGTGTAATCAGGGGCTGTGTGGGGCTGGCAGGTGCAGCAGGGGCTGTGTGGGGCTGGCAGGTGTAACCAGGGGCTGTGTGGGGCTGGCAGGTGTAATCAGGGGCTGTGTGGGGCTGGCAGGTGCAGCAGGGGCTGTGTGGGGCTGGCAGGTGTAACCAGGGGCTGTGTGGGGCTGGCAGGTGTAATCAGGGGCTGTGTGGGGCTGGCAGGTGCAGCAGGGGCTGTGTGGGGCTGGCAGGTGTAACCAGGGGCTGTGTGGGGCTGGCAGGTGTAATCAGGGGCTGTGTGGGGCTGGCAGGTGCAGCAGGGGCTGTGTGGGGCTGGCAGGTGTAACCAGGGGCTGTGTGGGGCTGGCAGGTGTAATCAGGGGCTGTGTGGGGCTGGCAGGTGCAGCAGGGGCTGTGTGGGGCTGGCAGGTGTAACCAGGGGCTGTGTGGGGCTGGCAGGTGTAATCAGGGGCTGTGTGGGGCTGGCAGGTGCAGCAGGGGCTGTGTGGGGCTGGCAGGTGTAACCAGGGGCTGTGTGGGGCTGGCAGGTGTAATCAGGGGCTGTGTGGGGCTGGCAGGTGCAGCAGGGGCTGTGTGGGGCTGGCAGGTGGAGCAGAGGCTGCTCCCTTTGCTCTCAGGCGTGAAGGAAAAACCTCTTGGCGTGAGCGGGAAGAACATTCAATCGTGCTCAGCTCGGAGCAGACGTGCTGCTCTGCCCCACTGGCAGGGTCAGTGGCAGGGAGCCATGTGGGGGTGACAGGGCATGGCAGACACGTCCCCCATGGGCTGCAGAGAGCCTGCCAAAGGGAAGGCTCAGCCTCTGCCTCGCTGTCCCTCCAGCCCTGGCGCAGACAGAGTGTTGGCAGGTTGGTGAAGCACAACGAGGCACATGGATTTCTCAGCCAGCAGAGAAAGACCTGGATTCCTGGTGTGTCACCTAGATACTGTGGGAGGCAGGACATTAAATAATCCTCTTTTGTCATCACTGGCACAGTGGCAGCTTTCAACAACAGCCACACATACCACATGGAGCCCTGCCCTGAGTGTGTCAACAGATGACAACGTGTTTATGTGGAATTGTGCTTCCAGGTTTCCCTGCTGTACCAGAGCCCATCCCAGCTCTTCCTGAAAGGAAAGGGTCTGGGACACACTGCAGAGAACCCAGAGCCACACACCCCCCAGACTCAGGCACCTGCTCCCCTGCCTGGCTGCTCACATTCATTGACAGGATGGGCAGCTGTGCTGATGACCATATTCCACATCTCCACAGGAAATGTTGGCCCTGGGCTGCAGCAACTTCTTTGGATCCTTCTTCAAAATCCACGTGATCTGCTGTGCTCTCTCTGTCACTCTCGCCGTGGATGGGGCAGGAGCGAAATCCCAAGTTAGTACCTTTTCCTCCTCCTCCTCCTCTTCCCTACATGACCCTCCTGGAGCACAAACCCTTGAGCTGCCACATGCTACCAGCCTGATGTGGCTGTGCAGGTCTGGAGAAGCTTCACATCCAAGTGCTTCATGTTGTTGTTGTTAGAGCAGAATTCCTTCCCTCTCCAACCCCATTTTATTCCCTGGGTAGTTTTTTTGGATTGGTCACAGCTGCAGAGCTGTCAATCTGCATTCCCAGTCTGGTTCTCAGAGCTACCAGTGAGGGAAGTTTGGGGTTATCTGTGAGATCTGCAAAATCCTGCCTATTTTCAGAAGCAATCATCTGCTCACATAAAACACTGCAGTGACCAGTTGTGCCCTTGGCTGCAGCAGCAGGAGGGGAAAACCCCAGAGGGAGTTTAGGAAGACCCTGCTGTTTGCTGAAGTGATTTCTTTCCTTTTTGCAGGTGGCAAGTTTCTTTGTGGCCTTGGTGGTTATGGTGACCATGTTGTCCCTGGGAATCTACCTGGAACCTCTTCCAAAGGTAACACAAACATCTGTGCAAGCGGCACGGCCGTGGTTGCGACACAGGCTCTACACACCCAGACCAAGGCACAGTCTGGCTCCAAAAACACCCTGATGCAAACTCCTGCACAGGGGGGTTGTTCCTGCCCTGGGAACCTTCTACACTGAGTCTCTGGAAGCAAGAATCATACAATCATGGAATGGTTTGGGTTGGAAGGGACCTTAAAGCTGATCCCACCCCATGCCATGGGCAGGGACACCTTCCACTATCCCAGTTTGCTCCAAGCCCCATCCAGCCTGACCTTCCAGGAATGGGACAGCCACAGCTATTCTGGGCAATTATTAGTCTAAAAAACAGTCTAAGTTATAGTCAGAGAACAGTCTAAATTACTCTGCTTAGATCCATGCAAGATCTTTGTGAGCATCAGCCTTCCCCATTTCCTTCTGGGATCTGCCCAAGGCAGGCAGATGCTGCAGAAAACATCTGCCAAACGTGGCACATCCACATCCACACCCTGGCTGACACCATCCCCTCTCCTCCACAGTCTGTCCTGGGAGCCCTCATTGCAGTGAACCTGAAAAACTCCCTCAAGCAGCTGGCTGATCCCTTCTACCTGTGGAAGAAGAGCAAGCTGGACTGTGTGAGTGCCTGGGGTGGTGGGAGGCATCACCTGCCTCACCTGGCAGCTCAGCCCAGGGCTGTGTGGGGCCAGGGCAGGATGAGCAGCTGAGACTCCGCAGGTTTTGGGGGGCATTTAGGGGTCTGAATGCCTTGCAGGAGGTGGGTTTCTCTCTCTCAGTGCTCTGGTGCTTCCAGCCCCTCACCACAGAGGTCCTGGAGCCCGTCCTGCCCAGCTGAGCACCCTGGTGTCAGAGCACATATCAGAGAGGCCTGAACTATTACCTGCTGTGTTTAAATGCCAATCAAGTGCGGGAGCCTGTTTGCCCAGAACTAGCCAAACCGGCCCTGCTCAATATCTGGGAGTCATGACTTAAAAACTCACACAATAGCCCTCCAGGGTGAGGAGAGCCCTTCACAGTGATAAGGACTCCAGGCACTGGTTGATGTATAAACCCAGGCAGGGGGTGCGGGGGAGTGAGAACGGAATTTGGAAATGTCTGACATAAAAAGACACTGTTTGAACAGGACTCCCACGGCTGAGAGGTGTGTGTGGACACGGAGCCAATATCCTGTCAGGGCCCAACAAACCACCTTATCGGAGCAATCAGGACTCCAGAGGGGCTGACCCGAGTCTTTAAGAGCTTTCCCAAAATACTGTTCAAACAGGAGCTGGAGAAGGGATGGGTTGGCAGGTTGAGCACATCTCTGAACGGGTTCTGCTGATGCTGGTGGGTAGGATGGAAGGTCTATCAGCTCTGGCAGTTCATGTGAGGGCAGTGAAGCTGCTGCCCTTTACCAGAGCTCACGGAGGGGAGCACAGACCAACCCCACGGGGTCAGAGACCCCAGCCCAAAGCCTGGGCTGACACCTGGATTGAGTGGAGATGGTTGGTGCAGGGAGTGTGGGGACCAGGCAGGTGCCAGTGGAGTGAACGGGATTCCCCTGACCTTAATCTCCTTGGAATTTGAACTACATTCTGTGTCCTGTTCCAAAATGGGGAACACTCTTTCTGGGTGTTGTCAGACCGTTGGTGTTCATCACCTTAAGGCTGGTTGTGTTTCATGACAACTAATTCCACAGAGAGCCCAGCATGAAGCCTGGATGGAGGGAAGCCCTTCCTTGCCATTTATATACACAATCCATATAAATTAAGGTGCTGAAGTGGTCAAAGTTGCCTTGATTTGTCCAAGGTCAAAGTTAGGTCTTATTAATCTTGAGGATGGAATTAAAATAACCTGATAATGATTCTCAGAGGGCAAGTTTATGTGCTGGGGCAGGACTCATTTCATGTGGAGGGAGCTGCTCAAGTGCTAACATACAAAATGACAAATGTCAGAGCTCTGAGCTGGAGGCGAGACAGGTTTTGGGGTCCTCTGTTGTACTTGGCCACCAAATCTGTGTTCAGGCCATTTATAGCAGGTGCTCAGGAGGTTTTCAGGGAGATGCTGATTCCTTCTGAAATGCTGTGCCAGCAGGAGCTTCTTGGGTTTGGGAGCAGGCACTGAGCAGCAGATGGTGTGATCTGCAGGAGCCTTTCCTGGGCTAGTCAGGCTGATCCTTTTTGGATGGAATGAGCGGTGGGTTCGTGCAGCCAGGAAGAAACACACCAGCTGCTTTCATGCCTGAAGAACTGGGACTCCTGGCAAACTTCCCAGCCAGGATGTTCCACATGAAAACACGCAAAAAACTGGAGAATTCGGGTTCTGGAGAATTCAGGTCTTGGGCTATTGATCCCATGTGGGGTTGGGAGTGCAGGATATCAGCACAGGGCCATTTTCCATCCATCCCTGGTAGAGTAGAGTAAAATGACTTGCCATGCTCTTCTCTCTCTGCAGCTGGTGTGGCTGGTGAGCTTCCTCTCCGCGTTCTTCCTGAGCCTTCCCTACGGAGTTGCGGTGGGCGTGGGATTTTCCGTGCTGGTCGTGGTTTTCCATACCCAGTTGTGAGTACCAGTGTACCTCCAAGAGACACAGGAGACAACAAACCTGCCAGGGGCAGAATGAAGGGTTTTCTGAGCGACCTCTGGCCCGTGGTGTGCCGAAGGAACGCGGCAGGAGCCCGGGGGAGTGCAGGTGTCCTGCCTGGAATGTGCAAACAGGAATGGCAGGCGCTAATTGACTGCCTGCATTCCCGCTCCTCTGCACATCCCAAGGCAAGGGGAAGTCTCAAGGTATTCACTTCAGCACAAAACCCACCCCACACAGCTCCCAGCACCAAGTCCTGCTCACCCAAAGGGCGAGCCCTGTGTATGTGCAGAGGCTGATGTGAAGTTTCCACACTGTTTTTTAATCCATCAAAGCCCCTTATTAATATTTCCCAGTCTGGGATCTCAAACTGCTGACTCATTTTTTTTGCCCTGTAGACTCAGCAGGGATGAAATAGAAGTATTTTCATAAAGCAGATTTTCAAATCCTGGTGTGGAATGTGAATCAAAGCAGTTTCCTTCCCCTGCAACATTTACTCTAATGCTGCTCCCCTTTCCTGCAGCCGGAACGGCTCTGCCCTGGGCCAAGTGACTTCCACTGACATCTACAAGAACCCCAAAGCCTACAACAAGGTAGGGTGAAGCTAAAGCATCCTCAGATGAAATGCTGTTCCTTGCCACTGGCCCCAGGCCTGGGCTGAGCTCCTGTCTCTGTTGCAGGTACATGAGGTTAATGGGATTAAAATTGTGACCTACTGCTCACCGCTGTATTTTGCCAACTCAGAGATATTCCGTGAGAAGATCATAGCCAAGGTGAGCCATGCCCTGGCAAACTTCTGCCTGCAGCCAATCCCAAATGACCCTTGTTCTCTCCTGTGTTGCTGCATGGAGATAATTAAGCCATGGATGACCACGAAACATGGTCACATCCATCCTCTACTCTCCCATTCTCTTCTCCCTGGTCTTCAGGACTGTTTGTAGAGCTCATTTTAGAGGTTATGCCTGAATCCTGGCAGGGATCCTCCTCCAGGGTCTGCCAAAACAAGGGCATTCTGCCACTGCAAGTGTTTCCTCCCTGCATGAGCAGGCTCCCTGAGTTCCTGAAGATGTCTGGTTGCCATCAGGATCATCTCACTCCCCTGTACAGCCACAGGCTGGGAAATACCAAGGAAGAAACTGCTCCCTGCTCATGGGGCTGAACAGACATTTTTAAAAGAAAACTCTCTCTTTCCCACAGACTGGGGTGGATCCTGGGAAAGTGTACTTGGCCAGGAAGAAGCACCTGAAACGGCAGGAGAAGGGGACAGCACAGCCACCAACAAAGCTCCCAAAATTCCTGTTGAAGCAGAACAAGGTAACTCAGGTTGGGTTCCTGTGCTGATGGATAAGACCCCAAGTCCTCACCAAACAGCTCCTCCTAATAAAGGATTTTCTGGACTGTCTTCCTGGCCACAGTTACCACCTCTCTCCTCCTTTCTTTCCCACCCTCATCTCCATTCCTCCCAACAGCCAGAACTTTAGGATGCAGGAGCACTGGGAATGGCTGGGAGCAGGAAAGCTGTAGAGATGGCTAGAATGGAAACATGGGGAACAATTTGGTAGAAACCAGGCTTGCCCTCTTTATCTGGGAGTGCATCTATGTCAGCATTTCAGTCCCAAAGTGCCCTTTTGGAGCCCATCTCCCAGTGATCCCAGCTACAGTTGGGTTGCAATGCTGAGCAGTTTTGAACATGTGAACATGAATCATGCAAAATTAATCTAACGAACTCCAGCCCCAGGGGACACTCAGGCTGGCACCAGGTTGGAGTCAGCTCAGATTAAAACCCTTCATGCCAGTGGATACAGACACATCCACCTGTCACATCTCTGCCCGTGCTGGCAGTTGTGCCCTGCCCTGACTGCATTTCTGCTTTGCTGCAGACCTTGTCTTTGCAAGAGCTCCAGAAGGACTTTGAAAGCACCTCTCCAACAGATACCAACAACAACCAGACGACTGCCAACGGTGCCAGCATCTCCTACGTCACCTTCCATCCACCTGCCAACGGTGCTGGGCAAGTGCACGGCCCCAGGGGGCTGGGCAGCACCACGACCCTGCAGGGAAGCACTTTCAGTGTCATGCCCAGGGCAGATGCTGACCCTGTGGTGGCAGCACCACCCTACATCAGCTTTCACACCATCATCCTGGACATGAGTGGGGTGTGTTTTGTCGACCTCATGGGCACAAAAGCTCTGAGCAAGGTTAGTTCTGTGCTGCAAACACAGCCAAGCCACAGGTGCCTTCTGCTCTCTTGGGTAGCTCAGATGAAGAGGTTTACTGTCCTCTGCAGAAGGTTTGTGTGGCTTTTCACCTTCAGCATCCCCAGGACATGTAAAGCCCTGATATAAGACTTGATGTATTAACACAAAACTGGAGCAGTTGTCTTGTTAATCCTTTCTCTCCCCTCTCCATCCCTTCTAGTTGTGTTCCAGTTACCAGAAGATTGGGATTAAAGTGTTCTTGGCAAACGTGCATGGTAAGAATCCACAAAGAACACATTTCCATGTGATCTTCCCCCATCTCTGAGCTCCTGACAGACAGATCTTTCTGGGTACTTTACATAAATTCTGTGAGTTCTCAGCCTTTTGTGGGACCAAACCAGAACAGAGGAAAGAAGAGAACAGAAGGAAGGGAAGAGGAACACTGTTCTGTATGTGTGAAATCTGTCCTTTCACTTGGGAAGTGATACGGCTGGAACATCTCCAAAAATACAGAGCAAAACAGATCCCTACACTCATTTCTGCAGCAAACCTGCTGCTTCCCTATGCACCCCAGAGGCCACTGCCAGCCACACACACCTTCAAAGGCTTCCTCCTTTGCTTTCCTCCTTGTCCATGTGCCTTTCCTTTCTCCAGCCCAGGTGTACAATGACATCAGCACGGGTGGAGTCTTCGAGGAAGGAGGCCTGGACCGAAGTCACATTTTCTTGACCATCCACGATGCTGTTTTGTTTGCACTGGCAAATATTAAAGAAGTTGTCCACCCACCCATCTTGGAAGAGGTAAATTTGCTCCACAGACTTTCCAAGCTCACAGGACTGTACTTATCAGGTTTACAGGCTGCCTCAGCACAAAGGAAGAATAACAAATTGCTACTGCAGCTAATAAAGCTTCTTGTTTATCTCAAGCAGTAAATGTCTAAATACAACAAAATATTTAATCTCCTTCTTGTCATGCATGGGCCAAACACCCACTGGCTGAATGGATTTCCATGGGAACTCTGAAGTGTAAATGTCTTATACAAACCCTTTGCTGAGAGGAGAATGTTGTCCCAGCCTGGAGAAGCCAGAAGAGCAGTTTGGTGCTGGGTGGAACAGGCAGCTGCACACAAAGGCAGAATTTGGCCCTCATAAATGAAGTTGAAGCAGATTCACCTGTCCTGGGGTAGTCCCAGCATCCATGAACTCTGCCTGGGTGGGAGGAGAAGAGGCCAAGGCAGGAATGTGGCACATTCTGGTGGCACAGTGTCAGACAGGCTCTTTGCCCAAACAGGGGTTGGTTTATTGTGGGGTAATTTAGTTGGAATCAGGGCAGTGGGAGCCAGTTATCTCACAAGAACAAGTTAAGGTATCTCGTATCTGAGCAGAGTGATATATGTATGTCAATGGCAGCTTAGTCACAGGAGATAAATGAATGGAGCAGGATTCCCCCTGTGCCCCTTCTCCTGGGCATTTCCGCTGGCACACGTGTGATGTTTGCAGTCTGGGTTAGTCATTATTTTTATTGCTTCTGACCTGCACTCTGCTGATTTGTGGATTTGGTTCTTTCCTGCACAGAGGCCAAACCAGACAGAGCTGTCCATCTATGATGAATCTGTGGATGAAAACAGTGCAGAGTTCAAGAACCTGGAGGAGGTGAGTTCTAGTGCCAGGGGTGTAAGGTGGAAAGCCAAAGTCGTGTTTGGGATTGGTTAGATGGCAACTCCCCTGTGCCATTTCCAGGCAAACTGCAAGTAACAGCAATGCTTTGGAAAGTTAATTGCAAATATGATTTTAAATCCCTGTCCTGAGGAGCTCTGGCAGGCACCTGGATGAGGAGCAGGTAGGTTACTCCACAGGGAGTCCTTTAATCCACACAACTCAGGTTCACAGTCAGACCTGTGGTCTCCACACAGGAGAGAGTTTGGAGTTTGTTCTTCAACTTGGAGAACAAAAAAAGGATCATTGGGCAAGTTTTTCAACACTGACTTTATTAATGCTGCATTGACTTGCACCCACATTTGGGTCCTGGGATGAGATCTGTTCCAGTGTTGATCTTTTCCATGCTATCCATGCACAGCTGGAAACAGAGCAACCTCCCACCACCAGCTTTCCTGTGTGGAAAAGGGTTGGGAATGGCTGGGGTTTCTGGTGGTGCTTCTCTGTGTGCCTGAGCGATGCTCAGCTGTGTTGGTGGGTCTGGGCCATGGACCAGCCCTGACCCTGCCTGTGTTCTGTGCCCTTCAGGAGATGTTTGGAAGCATGTTCCACTCAGAGACCCAGACAGCTCTGTGAGCACAGGGAGCAGCAGTGTGTGGGCAAACCCTCCCAAACAGACTCTTCTCTCCAATCCTCTCGTGAAGACCTGGGGATACAACAGGTTTGCAAAGCAAGAGGCCCTCACACCTCTTGAACTGATAAATCCCTCCCTCTTTCCTGCTCTGACTGTGGTGCTCAGAGCACTGGACTCTGGAGCAGCAACAGCAACCTACGGAAGCAGGAACTCAGGAAATGCCATCCCATGGATTAGAGAAGAAGAGAGTTCATTTGAAGGCAGGTGCCTCAACCCAGGGGACAATTAGTCACCAGTGCCAAGTGCTCTCCTTTGTCTCACACAATGGCACCCTTCTGCCCACATTGGCATTACGTAATTTGGGCATCCTGCTTCTTTCTTTCTTCCCCTCCTCCCTCTCTTCCTGATGAAGTGAAATACAAGCAAATATTAAAGCCTTTCACGGCTTTGATTCATAGGGAAAAGCAGCTCTTGCAAAGGGCAGCCCTGCCAGGTGATGTTGGTTTATGATGTGCACTGACCTCTGGGGGGTCTGCAAGTGCAGCCCCCGAGTTTCCCTGCCCGTTTGTGTGGCAGCTCCTCTGCCCCTCCTGTGGCCCCTGGTCCATGCCCCCCCTGCTCCCCTCTGGCTGTGCCCCAGTGTCCCAGAAACCACTGCCTCAAAAACCAGTGCCTCACACAAGTGCTGTGTTCCTGACACCCCAAAGACCTCTCAGAAGGGCTAATTTCTGGATTATGCATTTTTTATTTACTAACAGGACTTTCTTGTAATCAGACATAAGAATTCCTTGTTACCTGCATGTATTGTCCTGTGTCCAAAAGACCCAGGGTCCAGTCAAATCCCCTCTGAAGTTTTTCAGGGACCTTTCTACTGACCAAACAACACTTCAGAGAAGGCTCTTAGACTGTGAATGGCATGAAATCATTAACACCAAGGGAGTTGTGAGTCTTCCCATCTTCTTATTGACTGGGGCAACTAAAAGTTTTATTCCAGAACATAAGTGAGTGCTTTGGAGAAAGGTGTTTCTCCCAAATCATTTGGATCACAAATAGCAAATTCAGGGATGGGAAGGAAGCCCTTCCTGCATATTTTTCATTATGCCACTTATCCAGAGCACTGAAACTAAACTTTGAGGGTATTTTTATACCTGCAGCCAGGAACAGCCCCAGTGACACCCTGAGCTGTGCAAAACCTCTGGGGACAAGCTCCCAAATGGTCACCTGTGCAGCAAGAGAAAGAACACTCTTGTCTAGAATGGGATATTTCCATCCCAATTCTCTCCTGTGTTCGATGATTCTCACCAAAATCCAGCACAGGGACCATCCAGCTCCCAGGACCATCTACCTCTCAGGCACAGTCCCTGCCTGGCTGACCCAGAGACAGAGCGTGGAGATCTTCATCATTTATAAAATCCTGACAGACGTTTTTGATCTTTAAATGATGCTAAAAACAACAGATATTTTAGTTACCTTTTCTGATGCCTTCCCTTCTTACCCAGTGCTGATGTGACAGTAATGACAAGGTGACAATATAAAGCTTGGAAAATCCAAAGTGCAAGCCAAGGGTTAAAGGGACCCTTTTTTTTCTTCAGTGCATTTCAACCTCAATTATGGCCTTTATGAAAATAAACTTATAAAAAAATTAAGATAATGACACATACTTGTATATCTTCCATTGCCAGCACCAAATAATTTTTTGTTTGAATTTCAAACCTTCCTACAAAACATTTCCAGCACTGGGATAAAATGTGGGAGTCACCAAGAAAAACTGAACAGTGTGGAAGTAAATCTGGGCAGTCTGTCATCTTCCCATGAATGCAAAAAAAATAAAGAGGGGCCTTAATAATGGAAGTAAATTATATTTTAAACTGTTATTTCTATTTTATTACTCTAAGATTTTAGAAATATGAGCAAGCTTTAATGTCTAGTTCTGAAGTACAAAGATGTTACTGAGCTGATTCACCAGCAGATTGTTGAAGGTTTTCTGGGAAGAGAAAGGAAGGTTTTCCTACAGCTCCCAGATGCCTCATTTTTAAGGAAAATAGATCTTCAGAACCATCTCAGCTACACAGCCATTAAAGGAAACTCCATCAGGACTCTGCCCATTTGGTTTTATGGAACTTCTCATTAACTAAGTCACCATTTCTCTACCTCAGTTCCTGATTATGTGGTGCAGGAGAGAATAATAAAACCAAAGAAGGGTAGTTGCCAAGAGGAAAAACCCACTAGCTGATGGTTATTCCTTATTTTAATCTCAGACAGCAGTGATCTCTCCAGAACCATGTCTAGCTTGTTCTACAAGGTAAAATCAAGAGATTAAGTCTCTTAAATTATCTTTGAGGGTGATTACTCGTGGTCTTTTCTTACTGCCTGAGTGCTCCTTTGGGGGAAAAAAAAAAACCAACAAAGAGGTTGGTGCAGCAGAACAAGAAACTGTCCTGAGCAATATTTCTGGATCTCTGAGGTGACATTAAAGGAGGAAAATTCCAATTTCCAGCTGTTCATTCAGGATTCATTGCAGGAGGCTGATTTCAGGTCTGACAGGCAACAACTGGGTCTAAAACAGAGATTGTATTTTCTGGAGTTCTACCAGAGTAAAGGATGGGATGTCAAGAGAGATGGCTCTGAAATCTGATAACCAGGCAAAAAGAAACCTCATTTCTGTAGCCATGGGTCAATTCTGGCAATAAAAGTAATATCAGAACTGCTGGAGGCACAATGTGGCCAAAGTCTTCATTTCCACGTGCCTGGGCAGAGAATTAGGGAAGCTCAAATTCACTCTGGTGAAATTTTCAGCTTCCACTGGCCCTTTATTGCTCTTAAATAAGAGGGATGTTGCTGTGGAATGGCTCTGAAGCCTTATGGGAAATGCATAACCAGCTCAGAAATGTTTGTAATTTATTTAATTTAATGTCGGTTTTGTTCTTTTTTGATAATAAAGAATGTGTGAACAATCATCTGCCTCTGCTGGTTTGAGAGAAGGATTTCCAGGGCTGTTCCCACCTGGTGTTTGGAGTTCTGGGACAGTTTGTGCTGTGGTGGCTCAGCCTGGAGGGGAGAAGGGGCTGGAGGGGCCACAGGGAAGCCACAGAGGGGCTGTTCATCAGGAGCTGGAGCGACATGACAGGGGGAATGGGTTCCCATTGACAGAGGGCAGGGTTAGGTGGGATACTGGGAAGGAATTCCTGCTGGGAGGGCGGGCAGGGCCTGGCACAGGTTGCCCAGAGAAGCTGTGGCTGCCCCAGCCCTGGGAGTGTCCAAGGCCAGGTTGGACAGGGCTTGGAGCAACCTGGGCTAGTGGAAGGTGTCCCTGCCCCTGGCAGAGTGTGAAACAAGCCGATCTTTAAGCTCCTTCAACCCCAAACCACGCCGTCACTCCGCGATTCCAGAGCGGGCTGAGCGCCCCTCGCCGCGCCCTCCACCATGTCCGCCAGGAACTACAACTCCCAGCAGCACCCGCGGGGAGAGGAGGCGGAACCAGCCCGCCCACTCACACATCCCATTGGCCTTCGTGCGGTGGAGCGGGCGGTGACTG
The DNA here is from genome assembly GCA_013396695.1 of Sakesphorus luctuosus. NCBI lineage: Eukaryota > Metazoa > Chordata > Aves > Passeriformes > Thamnophilidae > Sakesphorus > Sakesphorus luctuosus. Next base: position 132,607 of record VWZD01010700.1, read on the forward strand.
GCTGAGCTCCACGCCCGTCACGGCGGGACGGGAGGCGATTGGCTGAGCGCCACTCCCGTCCCGGCGGGGCGCGAGCATGGCGGGTTGGCGGCGGGTGGCCATGGCGGCCGCGCTGGGGCTGGGAGCGGCGGCGCTGGCCCTGCTGGCCACAGTGATGCTCCGCGCCCTCCTCCTGCCGCCCCCGGCCCGCCTGCCGCGGCTGTGGGCGCGGAGCGCCGGCACCGCCGCCCTCAGCGCCGCAGAGCGCCTGGAGCTCAAGGAGGCGCTGCGAGGTGAGGGGGCCCGCGCAGTGCGAGCGCCCCTCGCCCGCCCTCAGGGCGGAGCCCAGGCCCGGGGGGGGCGTGAGGGGCCGCTTGGCCTGGAAGGAACCTGGTGTGGCTCCCGGCAGGAGCAGGGGGGGATTGGCACTTGTGCTGGGCACGGCACTCCAGAGCTGTGTCCGGGTCTGGGTGCTCAGTCCAGGAGGGACAAGGAGGGCCTGGAGCTGTCAGGGAAGGGAACGGAGATGGGAAGGATTTGGAGCAGCAGGAGCTGTCTGATGTGGGAGATTTGAGGGGTTTAGTGTGCAGGAAAGCAGAGATTGGAGGGGATTAGATCCCAGGAGGGCTGGCAGTGTGCAGGAAAGCAGAGATTGGACAGGATTAGATCCCAGGAGGGCTGGCAGTGTGCAGGAAAGCAGAGATTGGAGGGGATTAGATCCCAGGAGAGCTGGCAGTGTGCAGGAAAGCAGAAATTGGAGGGGATTAGATCCCAGGAGAGCTGGCAGTGTGCAGGAAAGCAGAGATTGGAGGGGATTAGATCCCTGGAAGGCTGGCAGTGTGCCCAGGAGGGCTGGCAGTGTGCAGGAAAGCACAGCCTGGCATGGAGTGATAGCCCTGCACTGTTCAAGCAGGGCTGGGGTGTGTAACTCTCATACCTTGCTGGTTTGTAGGATTTATTGCCTAGCAAATGGTGTTTACATACTTTTTTAATGGGAAAATGAAGGGTCACAATAGATTTTTGTGGTAATTGTTGAATCACACGACCTCAAAAGAATCTGTAACCTCACTTGACGTGTGCCCTTTGCAAAGGCAGCTGGGACTGGGACGAAGTTAAAGCCAAGTTCTGTGAGACAGTGGCTGGATGTTGGAGAGCAGCTGGGTCTGAGCCTGTTTAGATGACAAAGCAGACTAAACGTACCAACAAAAGCCCTGTCTGTTTATATATTTTAGTGGTTGGAGCAGTCTGAGTGTGTAATAACACTCTTGCCATCACAACTCACTGTTGAGAAAGAACCTTGAACTGCCAACTAAGCTGCTTGTTCAGCTGCCAGAGCAGTTTATGAGGAATCAGATCACCCAAGCAAATTGCAGCTGCTCCTGGACAGTAGCATTTCTAACAATATCATTCAACACTTCAGGATGAAAAGTGGAGGCAAATTATCTAGAGAAATACCTTGGCTGAAGTGTTGGGAAATCCTGGTGGCTGCATGTGCACAGCTCAGCTGCAGCACATCAGTCTTTGTTGATGGTGGCAGCTCGTGCTGTGCTGGGAGAAATAGTGTTTAAAGCCTGGAAAATATTCAGGGACATAAATACACTTCCCCTTTTGAAATGCAATTTAAGTGTTGTTTTATTTCAGTGCTGAGTGATTTGTGGTTTGTGTTTCATTGAAGGTGCCATTAAAATCCCAACTGTGTCTGTATCCCCAGAGGACTTGAACACAACAGCCATGGCAGAATTTGGGAGTTACATTCAGAAAGGTACTAAACTTTCATTCTTAGCAGTCTCTGCTGCTCAATTTCCCTTTCATAAACAAACTGAAGAATGTCTGTACGGTTCCTAAATATAATGGAACACATTTTTAGTTTGTTTTTCCTGATGAAAGACCTCTCAGACATGACACACGTGGGTCCCCTCTGCAACAGTGAATTTTTGGGGTATCAGTGGCCAAAGCTTGAACAGAGGAGGTTTAAACAACTTACTGCAGTGGTGGGTTTTGGTCCTTGAGATGCTTAAATGCCATTAGGAAAAAAAAACCCCAAACAGGATGAGTGCTGCTGCTTCAGCCTAGTTTTTGGGAAGTCCCATCATTGCTCCAGCACTGGTGAACAAGAATTCCTGGTTTGTTTAGGGAAGTTTTAAATACAGGGCACTCAGCAATAGGACAAGGGGGCACGGGGGGCTCAAGCTCTGCCAGGGGAAACTGAAGTTGGAGAGCAGAAACAAATTCTTTGCAGAGAGAGTGCTCAGGGATTGGAATGGGCTGCCCAGAGAGGGGGTGGATTCCCCATCCCTGGAGGTTTTTAGGAACTGGATGTGGCACTGAATGATCACAGTTGGGTTGGATCAAGGGTTGGACTTGCTGATCTCAGAGGTCTCTTCCAACCCAACTCATTCCATGATTTTATGATTTTATGATGGTGGATTCTCCATCCCTGGAAGTGTTTAAGACAAGGCTGGATGTGGCCCTGAGTGCCCTGGGCTGGTGATCACAGTGGGGTTGGATCAAGGGTTGGACTGGATGATCTCAGAAGTCTTTTCCAACCCAGTCAATTCTATGATTCCTGTGGGGAGAGGCTGAGGGAGCTGGGGGTGTTCAGCCTGGAGAAGAGGAGGCTCAGAGGTGACCTCAGCACTGTCTGGAAGTGCCTGAAGGGAAGTTGTGGCCAGGTGGGGGTTGGTCTCTTCTCCCAGGCACTCAGCAATAGGACAAGGGGGCACGGGGGGCTCAAGCTCTGCCAGGGGAAATTGAAGTTGGAGAACAGAAAAAACTTCTTTGCAGAGAGAGTGCTGAGGGATTGGAATGGGCTGCCCAGAGAGGGGGTGGATTCCCCATCCCTGGAGGTTTTTCAAGTGAGCTTGGCCGTGGCACTGAGTGCCATGATCTGGTAAAGGGACTTGGGTTGGCCCAAGGGTTGGACTTGGTGATCTCAGAGGTCTTTTCCAACCCAATGGATGTGGCACTGAGTGAGAATCCACCACGTCTTGATCCAACCCTACTGTGATCACCAGCCCAGGGCACGGACGTGCCCTGGGCTGGTGATCACAGTGGGGTTGGATCAGGGGTTGGACTTGATGATCTTGGAGGTGTTTTCCAACCCAATCCATTCTGTGATTCTGTGTAAATGAGATGGAGTGTGAGAACTTCTGTTCTCTCTTGTGATCAGTCTTGCAGTGCTCCCCTGAAGATAAGAAAGTGACAGCTCTATGGAATATACAATAATAAAACTGAACATTATTGCTAATTTTTCTCTTTAATGTTTTTCCCGACAGTCTTCCCGGCCGTCTTTTCTTCCAAGTTCATCCAACATGAAATGGTTGGGAAGTACAGCCACCTCTTCACTGTGCAGGGCTCTGCCCCTGCCCTGCTGCCCTACATGCTGCTTGCACACATGGATGTTGTTCCTGCTCCCCCTCAGGGCTGGGATTTCCCTCCCTTCTCAGCTGCAGAGCACGAAGGTTTCATCTATGGACGGGGAACGCTGGATAACAAAAACTCTGCCATAGTATGTCCTCTTGGTAATGTCATTTCAGAAAGATCAAAGCCTGGAAAGGGTAAATTGGAGTAATCTATTGTCTCTCTTGCCCCTCTTTAGCAGTGATAAATTCCTAAGCCCTGCAGTGTTCTCCCAACTTTTCTGAGAAATGGAGTGACAAAAAAATCAGGAATTTCAATGAACTTGGCAAAAATGGGCACTGACAAGAGATGTGAAAAATTAGTAATTTAAATTGAAAAACAAGATGATATGTGATAATATAAGAAATATATTACAGGTGGTAGATTTGGTTTCTCATTCTTCATTTTGTTTCTGTCATCTTGACACTTCTTGTACAAAATACATTGCTCATTAAAATCCCTGGATTTGGTGGCTCAAATCCAATCTGAGTGTGGGACAGGCAGTTTGAGGGAACAGTGAATTGCTTGGATAACTACAACTCTGTGGTGCTTCCTGTGCAGTTTGTCACTGACATCAGTAGCAAGAACAAATGCACTGACTGCAGCACATCAGGGCATTATTGATCACAAATACTGGAGTGTTTTTCCCAGGGAATGGGAATATCCTCAGCAGGAGCCACAGAAATCAAAGCTCAGCTGTGCACAGGACAAAGTCTCCTTAAGGGCTGTGAAAGCATCAAGTTCCTCTTCCATCACACTGCATTTCTTTCCATTTATCCTCCTTATTAACACACAGGGATGGTACAGCACGTTCTGCTTTTCCTGCAGGGTATTCTGCAAGCTCTGGAATTTCTGCTGAGGAGGAACTACAGACCCCGCAGGTCCTTCTATGTGGGGATTGGACACGATGAAGAGGTATTTGCTATTTGCTTTCCTTTCACTGAAATAACAAGTTGTTTCCATTGTTCATGTAGGTAACAAGGTTTTAGTTTTTAAACATAGTTTAGCTGGAACATCTTTCCTGTTTTTCTTGGTTCTGTGGGTAGATTCTGTGTCAGGCAGGAGGGCAGAGTTGTATATGGATTGATTGGCTTTAAGTGATGCTGACAGAGGGTTTGGTGTGATGAGGAAAGAAAAGAACAGGGTAGGGTGGTAGCTCAAATTCTCTGTACAGGGAAAGTGCAGCAGGAATCACATTTGGGAGTACATGTAGGACCATGAAAAGCAATTAAAATTGCTAATCTGTGGAGCTTATAGCTCTGAGCTATCACTGTGTCTAAGAAGCAGTAGAAATTCAAGCAGCACTGAGTGAGTGGTGAAGGAGAGCACTCCTCAGGGTGGATGTAAATCCATCTGCCACCAGGCCATTAACCATGTCCAATGAATTTTGCTGGGACAATCTCTCATTAACAGGTTGCTCTCGAGCTGTTCCCCAGGGGATTTCCTGCATTCTTTGTGTTGCAGCACAGGCACTGTCAGCACAAGGTGTTCTCCAGTGTTCCTCTCAGTGCTGTGGCTTCATCTAAACAATTCCTGTGTCTGGATTCCCCCAGGTGTCTGGCTGGAAGGGAGCAATGGAAATTGCAGCTCTGCTGGAAGCCAGAGGAGTGAAACTCTCCTTCCTGCTGGATGAGGGAAGTGCAGTGCTGGATGGGATCATTGCAGGAGTGAAGAAACCAGTGGCTCTGTAAGGAGAACACAAGTGCTCATGATGAAAGTGATTCATTTTTAGTAATTAATTAGTGATAAATGACCTTGCTAATGTCACTACAGTATGTCTGCAAGGCGTGTGGCAGCGTTGGCGTTACTAAAGCTGCAGCAGTGGCACAAAGTGCAAGCCAAGGACCTTCAGCCTTTGCCTGCTGTCCATCACAGCTGTGCTGACAGAAGCAGAATGTTCCACTCAGGCCTTCCAGGCATTTTAATTCTGTGCTGTAGAGTTCTGCTCACTGGAGAAGGAGCCAAGACATCAGTCCTCCAGACATCTAAATACTGTGATAATGATTTATTGTTGTTGCTTCTTGGGTGTTCTTTATGATACTAAAGCTATGCAGAGTAGTTACTGTGCATGTGTGTTTGGAGTTGCATGAATCATTTATTTGTTTATTTATTGATTTATTTATTTATCGCTGAGCAGAGTTGCTGTCACAGAAAAAGGTTCAATGACACTGAACTTCACTGTGGAAAAAGAGCCAGGACATTCATCCTTTCCTCCTAAGGAGACAAGTATTGGCATTCTTGCAGCAGCCATGTCCAGGTGAGAGTTGCCCTGTCATCCAACATCAAAGACAGTCAAGCAGACTCCCAGGTCACTGATAGGTGGCTTTTTTAATATTTATGTTTAGAGTCCTTTTCAAATTCAGGTCAATATATTTGAAATTGCAGTTTGTCACTCACTTTGAAGGGCAGAATTACAACTCCCAGTGAAGGGACAATTGCCAGGTGTCTGCAGTGTCTTTCCACTTCAGCTCTTCTTGGTGTCAGTTGATTCTTTCAAAGCAAGACAAGTGCTATCCACCCTAATTTACTCTGTAGCAATAGAGCTTCCTTTGTTTGGGTGGCAGGATTTCTCTGGAATTTATTCCTGCACATACCTGCTACCTCAGCTGGTAATTCTGCAAGCCAATAAACACGGTGTAGAGTCATAATGTGACTGCATAAATCACCTCTTTCCATGTCTGTGTAGACAGCAAATTGGCTAATAAATATATATTTGGGAAAAACCTGCCACATGCAGACAGGCTGGGATTTGGAGTGATACTTTCCTGGATTTCCATGTATTCATAGGAGTCAGGCTTTGGGATTTTTTCAGCTGGTTTTCAGAGTCGTTGTATGTGACTGGAACGCCCAAAAGTCTGTGGAGCTGTGCTTGCAGATCCACTCACCACGAGAGGAAAGTGTGATTGCATCTCAAACAGAATTCAGAAATCAAATGCCTGTCAGCATTCTGGAGCAGTAACAGTCAGAGATTTTTTTAAATTCCAAATGTTTGTTTTGTAGACTGGAGCAGAATCCCTTGCGCAACCTGTTTGGCCACGGGCCAGAGCTCATGACTATGGAGCACCTTGCAGCAGAGGTGAGGAAAGAAGCTTGATCCCATTCCCAGATGTTCATATTAATAAGTGAAGAGTAACCCAGCTCATGAATTTAGAGCACAGTTAGGTCCTGGAAAGGAGAAGACTCAAGCTGGCCTTTCTCCCAGATAGTTGTTCCTGCTGGAATTGTTTCAGCCGTAGCCAAGTGACTCCACTCTGCTCTTGAGCACTAGAAACTTTCTGATTTGTGGCTTTATTTCTTCCCCTTAGTTCAGGTTTCCTCTCAATGTCATCATGAGCAATCTGTGGCTGTTTTCACCTATTGTGAGCAGGTAAGAAAACAGATCCTTGAGAAACACCCCCAGCCTCTCACCCTTAAAGGGTGAAGCCATTTCTAGTCTTTGCAGGAAATCATTTTATAGTTCAGACAATGCAGTGGTTTTCTGTTAACAACCACTTTGTTGATTGAACAAACCATCATTCAGATTATTGCCTGTGGAATTGTGGGGCCTGTGTTTTAGGAAGATTAAACTTCTTTGAAAATTTTTGTTTGTTTCTTTCTTTTTTTAAGAGTTCTTGCCTCAAAGCCTTCCACCAATGCCTTGATTCGAACAACCACCGCAGTCACCGTGTTTAATGCAGGAATTAAGGTAGTTTCATTTGGATTTTTCTCCATGTAATATGATGACACAATTAAAACAGTTGATTTCCAACTATTTATAGCCATTTATAAGGTCAGTGTGGACACTGTGTGGTGTCACCACCAGTCTCATTCTTACTTCAGATGTGGCTTGGATTTGGCTACCATTGAACATCCCTTCCTTTCAGAAATACCTGATCTCCTCTGTTAAGATTGTTAATGTTTTAGGATAGACAAGGAGTGTTTTCTTTGTAACCACCAAAGTGTCACTGACAGGAATTGAAACTCACAGTCATAAACACTTCCCTGGCCCAGGTGGGGTTTTGTGTTTGTAGGACAGGTCTGGTGTTTGCCTGTGTGCACCTTGGACTGAGAGATAACAGCTTCTGGCTGATACAGCCAGGTCTTACCCTGATAAGGGGGTGTATCTGTCAAAAAATACTGTAGCCCTGGGAAATAAACAGGCTGTTTGGTGTGTCCCTGAAAAAATCTGTTACTGAAAAGCATCACCGGCCAAGAAAACAAGATGCAGTGGCTGAACAGTGACACGGAGTGGCCAGCAGAGAATTGACACCCTGGTTTCTTGATTGGTTTTTGTTTCCCTAAAGATGATTCGGTATTTGTTTAACAAAGCTATAAATATTCATACTATAGAAAAGAAGAGTTATGTGTGTTCAGTAACATCATTTGTTACGCAACTTATATGTCATATTTGGGGAAAAGTAACATGGCAATGAGGTAAAAATATTGCTTAAAAAGGAAACCAAAATCAAGTTTCAGAATTCCTCAGGATAAAGTTTCTGAAGATAAAAACTTATATATAAGAGCTGACCTCGTTTTTGTTGAATTAATGAATATTTCTTTGTGTATTTGTCTGCATTTTAGATGAGGTTTACAGGATTTCAACACAGAAAGAGATATCACACTTAGTGAAAACAGTGAAGCATTAGGCTGAGGCCTGGAGTTGTTTTGAGTTTCTGAGTTTGCAGTTGGCATTTTAGTGAGTTTGTAACGTCCTTCTAAGTTTTGGCCCTCCCCTTTTCTAGGTGAATGTCATCCCTTCTTCTGCAAAAGCCACGGTGAACTTCCGGATCCACTCGGCCGAGACAGCTGCTGAGGTACCCACTGAGGGGCTGCAGGCTCTGAACTCTGTGTGCCAGAGAGCACAGGGATCCTGGGGGATTATGGAATGGGAGTATTGAGGTTTGTGGCCTCTGAGATGATGGGAGTCCTGCACACTTCAGTGGTGCCTGTCCAGCCCAGCTGTGAAGCAGTATCAGTACAAAACATCTTCCCTTCCCAAGCCTTTGCTGGAGGTTTCTCTCTCTGGAAGCTTTTTCTGGATGATTTGGATGACATCCAAGAGCAGCAGGTTGACCTCCTGCCTTTCAGGGCTGAGACAGTTCAGGAATACCTTGAGACAGTGATTGCACTGGTGTTAAAAAATATCAGCCCTCCACTGAGTAAGAGGAAGAGAGACTGACACACAGTTTCAGTCTTAACTATCATCTGTATTTGCAGCCACAACTGACAGTTCACAGACAAATGTCTTCTGGTAAGCAGAACATCTGCTGATGTCTCTAAGGGATGCTTTCTCATTTCTTGTGCTTATTTAATCTCTGTGTTTTACCCACAGGTGCTCGAGGCAGTGAGAAACACCATTGCTGATGACAGAGTGAAGATTGATGTAGTAGAGGCCTTTGATCCCCTCCCCATCAGTCCTTGGGATGAGCAGACATTTGCAGTCCATATTCTTCAAAAAACCATTCTGGATACTTTCCCAGATGTTGACAGTGTAGTCCCAGGTAACAGCAGGCACATGATGAGTGTTTCCTCTTCAGCTTCTGCCCTGCTGTTCTCTCCCCCTCCCCAGCACTGACCTGTTTCCATTTGCTGTGTACTTCTCCACCCCAGCTGTTAACTACTGGAAACAGCTGTTTTTTCCTCTTTTTATTCCGTTCCCTCTTTAGGCTTTAAAAGCTGTAATGTTGTTTTTTAGTAGTGGAAGTAAAAAAGCAAACAGGAAACTGACAGAAACAATGAGCCTTGAATTGGACTCTCTGCACATACAAAGGAATCTCTTCAGGGAAGAAAAGAATTGTGAGGGAGAGGAGGATTTCTTCTTGCTTTAGTTCTTCTTTCATTGTTTTCCTAGCTGGCAAAGCCATTCCTGCTTTTCTGTATTGTTACTTATGATCCCAGCCCTTCCCTTTCTTTCAGCTCCTTCCTAGCTCTGTGGTGTTTGTTGAACTGCAGTTTGAAGCTTAGACTTTTAGAGAGGTTGTTTGTCATGGCTGTTCTTAGACCAAGTTGCATGTTCAGCTCCTGCTCCTGGAGGAGACAATGTCCCTCCAGGATGTACCAGTCCACTCTTCCCAGTGCTGCTGCTTTTGGTGTGGGCAGTGCTTAGACAGAGCTGTTACCAGGTGCCTTTCCTTTCTCCTGGGGAAAATGTGGGTCATTAAATTGCTGCTGTGATGCAGAGTGAGCCTGAGGTTTGTTTTCCAGGCACGTGCATTGGAAACACGGACAGCAGGCACTTCACCAACGTCACCAACGCCATTTACCGCTTCAACCCGCTGCTCCTGAGAGCAGAGGATCTGCCCAGGTACTGCCCTGCCTGCACAGGGGGGCTGCAGGGAAAGGGATAGATCCATGTGCATCAGGCAGAAGGAAACCCAGCCTTGTGTACCTTGGCATGCTGGTGGTGTGGCCTCACGTTCTGTCAGGCCACCCATTTCCTGCAGATTTGGGTGCTGCTCCAGTAGGGGTGGAAATTGCACTGGGAGAGTGTCAGCCCTTAATTTGTTCCCTCAGGTGCAGACAGGGCTCATTTGGGTGTTTCATTTGGCAGTTCAGCAAAGCTGTGGAGCTCACTGGATCCTTTAGTGCAGGTGTTGTTCTGGTAGTTGGCCTTGTCCAGCAGATTTATCCATATTTTTGGACATGTTCCACTCCTTAAAGCTGGAAATCAGGTTTCCTGAATCAAAGTGGTAACAACATCATCCTGTAAGGGATTATTTGTTTATTTAGCATGTATTGTGTCATTTTATTGAGGTGCAGATGATACAGAAGGACAGTGACATAACTGGCCAAGAAATGGGAAGAGAGCTGGAATACTGTTAGGATTTTTTTTTTTCCACATACACCATAGACCTAGTTGTGCTCTGAGCCTTAGAGTGAGTAAGTTTGGTTTGGTTATAGTGCAGAATATGCTGTATATTCCTGTATTTTTATGTTGTACATTGCTTTATGAAGCAAACAGGCAAGTAGAGTGCTGGGTTCGTGCAGGTGGGTCACAAATTCACAATGAAATAAAAAACATTCCTCTTTTTCTTCCAGGATTCATGGGTTGAATGAGAGAATCTCCATTGAGAATTACGAGAAACAGGTCGAGTTCCTCTTCCAGCTGATTAAGAACTGTGACATGGACACTCTTCCAGAGCCCCATTCCAGCTCCCATGAGCTGTGAGAAACACCCTGGGAAGAGCAGCTGCTGAGCTGGACTGGGGGGCACAGGGGGCTGGGCTGAAGGTGCTCTTGTGTATTGAGCCACATGTGGAATTTGGGGGTTGTTTATCATGGTTTACATACAGATGGAAAAGCACTGGTTGCTGCTTTAGGAAGGTGTGTGATTTGCCACAGAACCTGGATAAAACACAGCAAATAACCCTGATCTCTGCTCCTCCCTGGTCTGACATGCAGCCCTTGATCTGATATTAATTTTTTTCAGCACTGTCTTTAAGCCTCTGAAATTGGTAGTCACTTAAAAATCTAAGCTTTAATCAGCAGTCACTCACCAGTAAGAGGTGAATCATCCTGTGGGCTTTTGCCAAACTCATTTTACACAGTTAATTGTTTTTTCACAAATGAGGTTCTGTCAGCAGCTCACATGAAAGGTTTGTGACATGGTGAAAGGTTTCATGTCATTGGTAGAGTCACACTAAGGGTTTGTTGCACTGCTGGGTATGGGCTGTTTCCCCAGGGGATTCTCCCAGGCTGTTTCCCCAGGGAATGTTCTCAGCCAGTGTCAGTGTTAACTCCCTCCTCCCTCATGCACTGATCTCTGACTCTGTTTTAGAGCTCCAGAAGTTCTAGCTAATGTTGCTCTAACTGATGAGGTGCTGAAAACTTTTTTTCCTGTCTTTCTAGTGATTTTTTTTCCTCCCTGTCTCTCTGGTGTGGCTCAGGGTATGTTGTGCAGCTGAATGTCAGAATAAGGGATTGCAGCTTTAATCGAGAAACTCAACCAGAGTTGTCTGCTCATCTCTTCTCGCTGAATCAGTTCCTGTACTGTGTGTTTCTCATCTGCTCCTCTGAGAACTTGATTGTGAAAGTTGTGAAGCCCTTCAGTTCCAGTTCAGTGGAAGCAGGGGGTTGTTCCTTCACTGCCTGTGCAGTTTCCATTTTGCTGCAGCACTTCTGCTGCCTTAGCTCCTTGGGAATCCTGGGGTTGACAGGCCACTGATGCTGACTCTCATCTTGCACTTCTTGCCTGTCTTTGATAGCACTAAAGGGTTAAGTATTCTTTTGGCCTCAACAATCTCTTTGGTTGGGGTTACCAGTATTAATTAAACAAATAAATAATTAACAAGTTGATGTTAGCCAAAGAAAAGCCTGGGTGAAAGCTGCTTTGTAACACTGACACAGATCTCCTGCTGCAGGGATGTGCCTCCTGTTCAGAACTTGAGTTATGCACTGGAATGGGTGGTTGTTCTGCTCTAAATTCATACTGTCAAATGTCCTGGAATGTACAGGAAATACCCTGAAATGTATCCTGATGGAACTGTGAGTCCTTCTCTTTCCGTTCACCATTCTCTTACTTGCCACATGATCTTATCATTGTGGCCAGAGGGCTACGACTGTATCATCTACTAAATAATTGAAACAAGATTGATGTTTTCATCTAATAAAACAAGGAATGCAGATTTTTTTCTTAGTCTTTTTATGTAACTGTATAATTGCAGTGAAATCATTTCCACACCTGATTCTACACTAGAGCAGTTCATAAAGTTTCCATCAAAACAAACGCACGTATTTTCCAGCCAGCCTTAATCTTTGCACCCTCCCTGCTGCTCCCCTTTCTATGCAAAACAAGCTAACTCTGTTCAGGCATTATTGGGCAGTAAATAGTTGCATCTTTTATGGTTTGCTGCACTTTGTCTGTGTGCCCCACCGTCAGTGATTTGTTCAGCCACGTGTCTGTGGCTCTTTTGTGAAGGTGTCATTCCTCTTGCAAACTCCTGTTGCAGGCACAGCAAAAGTGATGTGTCAGGGCACAGCACAGAATAAAATACAGCCCCGGGTGTGGGAGGTGGAGGGAGGTTTTGTTGTTGGGGCTTTTTTCGCTGGCAGATCTCTGTAAAACTGAGCCTAAAGCCTTTGCTTTGGCTGTGGCAGGACAGGGTCAGTATTGTTGAGCACCTGATGGTTGTGCTGCCAGTCAGAGAGACCTGCACAGGCTGGAGAAATGGGAAAACAGGACTGTCCTGAGTCTCAGGTTGTGAAAATCCTAACCTGGCTCATGCTGTTGTGGTGTGGAAGGAGCAAACAGCAAACGAGTCCTGAAGACAAACAGCATCCTTTGTATCCTGTAATCTCCTCTCCCCAACCAAAACCCTCCTCTCTGGGTTTTGGGGAGGGTTTTTCCTTAAAGGACGTTCATCTGAAGGTTCATTTTGCTGCAGAAGAAGTGAAGGGCAGATATTGCTGGGGAAGCAAGGCTGGGTTTGGCAGGTACTGTGCAAATGTGTGCCATGAGATTTCTCTGCAGAGCCTCATTAAGTGCTGCTCATCAGCCAGTGCTGAACCCGTGTGGTGCCTCTGCACTGAGGGCGTGTTCAACAGAGCTGTGCTCACCCTGAGCCCACTGAACTCCAGTGCCATGCAGGCCCCAGTGCTGGAAAACCACATTCCCCACCTCTGCCCATTTCTCCCAATCACTTCTGATAACTCTGTGCTTTTGTTTCCATGCAGCAGCTTTGCCTTTGTGTTCTTAAGCCTCTTTATTTTATCACATTAGCTGCCATGTTGTGCTTATCTGGCACGATTCTGAAGGGGCACTGGATGGCTTGGTGTCTGCACATCTCTCCTGACAGAACAGTTCTCTTTCCAGGGTTTTACTGTTTCCTGAGAATGTCCCTTACCCTGAGTGCTGTGGGGAATCCTGGTGCCACCATGTAAACAGTGGTGCATGGATGATGTGCTGGCCTTTCCTGCTAAGACCACCTACAACTTTGCAAGGTGTGAGTAGTTCCTTGCTGATGCCAAGTACTCCATGAAAACACAGATTAATAACTCTTGGAGCTATTCTTTTTTTGTTGTAGTGAGTCACTGTGCTTTGAGCATGGAGAGCAATTACCTCTGACTCATCAGAGAGGGAAAAGCCTGATTTTCTGCTCTGAAAACAGGTAACTGGGTGTCACTCTAATGGATATAAATTGAACACTCTTAGTCCAATGTGTTAACATTTTTCTGTGTTATATCCATAGCAACTTCCTTTATTCCTGCTTTGCCCCAAGTCCACGAAGCTGCCATTCTTGTGACAACTCTAATGAATTCATCTGCAGCTGCCCAGCCATCCCAGCCTGCTGTGGGCCAGCTGATCTGGGGGCATGTGGGCCTGCTACATGATGGAGAAAAGGTCACATTCCACACCTGCATTTTCTAAAGAAAGCTCTGTTGCTGGCCTGTTCAACAGGGCTTGGTTTATTTTCAGCCCTGAGTGGAGTTCAGGCACAGAGCTGGAGGAGAACTCAGGAACAAGGTGTTTACAAAGTTGTTTCCTCCAGACTTGCATTTGACACTTGCATTCTTGGCTCCTCCTTTGCCATTTTATTGGATAGTCCATGGAGCTGGTGAAATCCATTTTCTCAAGCAGGTGCTGTGAAAAACCTCCCCTTCCCTGTGCTGTAGAGGAAGACATCCACTGAGGAATCTGAGGGCTGCTCAGCCACAACCTGCAGTCTCCTTTGCTGTTCCACAGGAGAATTCCTCACCTGTAGCTCAGCCTGTGACCCTTCATTCCATGCTTCTCAGTGGTCTTCAGGCTGCTGCCAGGCTGAACCCTGCATGGATTCCTTCCACTGTGCTCCATCCTCATCCACTTGCTGGTGCTCTGAAACTTTCACAGGTGTGTTTGTTCTCTTAGTCCCCAATTCAAGCTCTTGCAACAACCCTTTAAAGAAGCTGCAGTGCTGTGACCCGTGAGGTCTCTGCACATCACTGGTGGTTGCACACCAACCCCTCAGAGCCTGTGGCAAGGCCTGGAGTGGTGCAAAGTGCTGCCCATGGGGTTGTTTTGCTCAGCTGAGCAGCTCAGGGCAGGCTGTGTGACATCAGGTTTTCCGGTCCTGCTTCCCGGGGCAGCGGGTGGTGGAGATAAAGAGCTCGGTGTGTGGGGAAGGGAGGCCCTGCCCTGCTCAGGGCAGATCCTGAGCTCATTGCAGAGCTCTGCTGGTGGGCCCCAGAGGAAGCTGCACTCAGTTCTTAGCAGGAAGGGAAATGACCACATGGGAGGGAGGGTGGTTAGTGCAGGGGGCAAGGGACAAAGGGAAAACGCTCCTTGGCACTGATGGGTTCACCCAGGAGCTGGTCATGGCCTGGGCAGTGGGGTTTAGAAGCAGCATGTGGCATTTCCCACGGTGCTTTTTGTGCATTTTAATGTATATTTTTAATCCAACCCCATATATGGTTTATTGTAGCCCTGCTGTCTAGGGAGGGTGTGGAATCTCCCTCTCTGGAGACATTCCAAACCCACCTGGATCTGGATGATCTCCAGACATTCCTTCCAACCCCAGCTATTCTGTGAAACAGAGGGGAGTTGAGATGACTTTCATTTATGCTTTTTTAATACCAGTCTCTGTCCTGAGCAGCTTTGTGGGCTCAGTGCTTCCTTCAGCCTAATTTGTGAATATAAATGAACTCATGGCTCATACCTGGAACAAAACCAAACAGTGAGGCACATCCTCAGTGTCTCCATGACAGGTGTCCCTTCCCTGCTATCTCACCGGAACCACTGGCCTTGTGGAGCTCAGGAAACCAGGACCTTTCAGCTCCTCTCTGCCAGGAGCTCTCACATGGCCAAATCCCACAGGAGGGACCTGCCTGGAGCTGGCCTGTGTTTGTCACAGCACAGGGGTGACACAGGAACACAGCTGGGAGCACTGGGCATGTGGGCCTTGGAAAAAAGGGATGGTGATGGGTTGGTTTGCTTCCAGTCTGGCAAAACAGAACTTCAGGATCTGCATTTCTTCCCCCAGATCAGGGCCACCCTCTGGCCTCATTGCATGCCCTCGTGAGCTGCTTTTGCTCTGGACTGACATCTGAAGGAGTGAGTTGTGATCCATAACCTGTTCAGACTTTGAGTTTGCCTGTTGGGATTCTTGTTTACCAGTAATTAAGAACTCAGATCCTTCAGGATCCTTGGTCAAAGGCAGCTTTGACTCCATTTACATCTGTGACAGACAATGGTGGAGCTGGAACAGGAGAGAAGGCACCTCTCAGGGCGCTGTCAGTTTTGCATTAGGTGGATTTTTTGAGTCCCTTTTATTTTGCTGGATTCTGTGAAAGGGGGAATCACCCTACACCCCCTGTGGCCTCAGAGGCTGTTCCTGAGTTCTGGCCCAGAGCTGGACACTTTGATAGTGCCAAAGTCATGTGGCTGCTGTAAAACACATGGACACAACATTCCATGACCCAACAGTGGTAAACCCTTCCCTTTCCAAACACTTTGTTGCCTTTGGTACCTGCTCCCTGCAATGGGAAAACCATTTCCTGCCCTTTCATCCTCTGCCTCTCTGATCTCTGCACTGGTGGGGGTTTTATCTATTTCTGTGTTCTTGTCTCAGTCAGCTTTTGTCTCCACACTTCCACTTCCTGAGCCTGCAGCTGGGCTGGTGGTCAACAGGGTCACATTTTGGTGTGCCTTTTTTGGGGGGAGGTGAGGCAAGAATGGTTGTTCCGGGGGAGATACGGATTTTCCAAGTCAGGAAGGAAAGATGCAGGTGGAAGGAGAGCCTTGCCCAGGTTTATTTGGATGAAGGAGAACAGAGGCTGGGGATGGAGGCAGGATTTGGGGCTCCAATCCCAGCCTGAGTGTCAAGACATGTCTCAAGTTTTCCTTGAGGTCTTTGCTGGTGTCATAGCAGGAGGTCCTGAGAATAAGTTAAATGACTCTAGAGGCTCCTCAGCCCTTGCAATCACAGAATTCCAGGATGGTTTGGCTTAGAAGGGAATTGAAACATCAACTGGTTCCACCCCCTGCCATGGGCAGGGACACCTTCCAACTATCCCAGGTTGCTCCAAGCCCTGTCCAGCCTGGCCTTGGACACTTCCAGGGATGGGGCAGCCACAGCTTCTCTGCCCAACCTGTGCCAGGGCCTGCCCACCCTCCTAGGGAACAATTCCTTCCCAATATCCCATCTAACCCCACCCTCTGGCAGTGTAAAAAACCATCACTCCTTGTCCTGTCCCTCTGCCCATGGAAGAAGTCCCTCATCAGAACCACCTTTGTGCTGCATTTTGTAATTAGTCATCCTGTGTTCCAGTAACCTTCTTCCAAAACAACAAATATTTCAGGGAAAAACCTTTCCTTGCTCAGCTTTTAATGAGAACAGACAGAAATGAAGCAGCAGATCCTGCAGCTCCAGATCACAGTGGATCCCCTGCTGCCATTGCCCACGACTGCCTTTGCTGCTGTAAGAAATGAAGTCACCAGCTCCAGTCACACTTGACTCGCTGTATCCAGGGGGGAATGTGGTTCCTGTGCTGCCCTCCCTCTCCCCCTCCACGGGTGGTTGTGTCACCACCACCCTCATTGGCCCAAAACCTGTCTCCAAGGCCTGGAGCTGGGGATCACGTCATCACTCTGAGTAATAACTTGCTGCTGACTGTTTCCTGGGAGGAAAGGAAAGGCAGGAAGGAAAAAACAACTGCTCATAAGTTCCACTCATGCAAAAAAAAAAAAAGGGGAAATGAAAACATGAATCAGAAGAGCTGGTGTCATTCAAGAACACGGAATTCTACTGAGCAGTGAGGAACTGACCTCTGTAGCAGGAGTGTTTGTGCTTTTTATGTATTTGTTGTGGGGCAGTTTGGTGTAAACAGGAGCAAAGTGTGTAGGTGACAATATTCCTGATTTTTTTTCTGCCCTCCATCAGTCATGCAGAGGTGTGAACTCCAGTGCTGGCGCTCCTGGGCCTGATTCCAGCCATGATTTCTGGGATGGGGGGATAACAGAAGCATCCCTGTGGTGGGATGTGGCCACCCCAGTGGGCATGGGGTGCCTGTGAGTCCCCTCTCTCTGGGGAGGCAGAACGGGACCTGCCCAGCTCAGAGGGACTCTAGAGGAGGAGGAGGAAGGACAAGGGGAGCCTTTGCTTCCAGAACCGTGTCCCAGGTGGGAGCAGGGAAAGTCCTGGGGCAAGAAGAAGGATGGTGGTATAGGGAGAGGGATGGTGGGAGAGGGGGGAGAGATGGCGTGATAGGGGGAGGGATCGTGGGATATGAGGAGAGATGGTGGGATAGCAGGATGGGTGGATGGTGGGATGGCAGGATGGATGGCAGGACAACAGGATGGAAGGCAGGCTGGCGGGATGAGTGGATGGATCGGGGATAGCAGATAGATGGATAATGGGATGGATGGAGGGATGGAGGGATGGATGGAGGGATGGATGGATGGATGGAGGGATGGAGGGACGGATGGACGAAGAGTGAGATTGATGGATGGATGGAGGGATGGATGGAGGGACGGACACACGGACTGACCCCACTCACCGCCCTGGTCACCCCACGGACTCACCACCACTGGATCTCAGGCCACGCCCCGCGTGGCGAAAATGGGCGTGGTGTCTCAACTTCCCCGCCCACCGCTCTCTGTGCGGGGCGGGGTCTGTGACGTCACAGTTCGCAGCCAATGGGCGCGCGGCGCGGCGCTCTGGGCAGGGCCGCCATTGGCGGGCGGTGATGTCAGGGCGGCGCGCGCGGCCCGGCCCGGCAGAGCGGGGAGAGCGACCCGGGGAGTGCTGCGGGCGAGAGGGGACAGTGAGGGATCGGTGAGGGGATAGGTAAGGGGAGCGCTGCGGGCAAGAGGGGACGGTGAGGGAACCGTGAGAGAGCCGTGAGGGGAGCAGTGAGGGAACCGTGAGGGGAGCGGTGAGGGAGCCCTGAGGGTGCTGAGGGATCTGTGAGGGGATCGGTGAGGGTGGTGAAGGAGCGGAGGGGGAGCTNCGGGCCAGCCCCGCTCCGCTCCGGCAGCGATCCCCGCCCGTCCCGCGGCTCTGCGGGCGCTGCGGCACCGCCGCGGGGGGACAGCCCCGGCCGGAGCGTCCCTCTGGCCTCGCAGCCCCCGACACAGCCCCTCGAGAGGGGAAGAAGAGCCGAGGGATGGTCCGGGCTACGGTGGGGGCTGAGCCTTCAGCAGGGCGTTGGAGGGGCATGAAGGAGCTGCTGCGCTGCCTGGAACCCAGCGGAATGTCTGTTTTCCTCCCCTGTGTTCCAGGTGAAAGGCGGGCTTTTGGAAAGCCGCGTTAAATCCAGCCCACCCTGCAGCCTCCCAGCCCAGTGAGTGACCTTAAGTGGGGACCTGCTGTTGCTCTAAATAAGAGCTCTCGTTGCCTCATGTTGTTGGGTGAGACATTCTTCTAGGAGAGGAGGACGGCAGTGACACTTGGAGCTTGCTGGAGTTGCTGGCTGTTTTGGCAGAGAGCACAAACCAAGCTGAAACAGAGCAAAAAACCCACAGGAGCCCTCAGACTGGAATTCTGCAGGGGGACAGTGCCACTGGAGAAAGTGAGAAAACCCTGGTAGCAAGAAGAGCTTTTCTGGGTGGGATCATCTCTAAAAGCCAGTCCTGTGCTTCATTATCCATTTAAGCTTCTGTGTTGTTCAGTGTTCCTTATTTCATCTGTTTTTCCCCTTGCCTTGGCTGCTCCATCACAGCAGCTGTGCTGCTGGGAGAAAACCTGCAAAAAGATGCACTGAAGTGTCACACATCAAAGAAGGAACGCTTGGCTCCTGCCTTGGCAGCTGCTGTTCCACATAGCGCTGGAGAGGAGGAGAACCAGAGGGATCTGGCTGTCATTCCCAGGTACTGCCTCACCCAGTGGTTGGTGTCCCCCATTCCTGGACTTTGCTTGATGGGGATCTCTGCTGCAGGAGCAGGCTCTGCACTCCAAGGCAGACGAGCAGGGGTAGGAGAGGTCGCTCCTCGATGCCGGAAAGGCCGTTTGTGTAAGCTCCTGGCAGAAGATCCCTCGTGGAACAGCTGCTGGCTGTAGGCCCACCAAGCCAAGGGTCAGGGGAGCCTCTGAGCAGCATGTCTTCCAAGCCTGAGCAGAAGGAGACCCACCAAGCCAACGGGGCTGTGCCTGTGGACCATCTCACGAGCCCGGACCGGGGGCAGCTGGTGGAGCCCTCAGCTCTCCTGGGGCCTGATGGCAGTGGGGTGGAAGCAGTGGTGTTGGAGTCCCGTGCCAATGCTAAAGGGGTGCGAGAAGACGATGCCCTGCTGGAAAACGGCAGCCAGTGCAACGAAAATGATGACACCAGCACAAACCAGAGCCCTGAGCCAGCCTCGCCCCTCAAGGAGACCTCCTTTTCCATCGGGCTGCAAGTCCTCTTCCCGTTCCTCCTGGCAGGCTTTGGGACAGTTGCTGCTGGAATGGTGCTGGACATTGTGCAGGTAGGATTGATGCTTCCCTGGCATGGCACTGGGCTCTGAATCCTGTCTCTTTAGACCATGGTTTTATCCCAAGCCAGGAGGGACTGGAATGCCAAGGGGAGGGAAGGAGACCAGTTCCCTCATGTGCTGTCTGGGGAGTGGGAGATGAGGAGACCTCAGTGATGTGTGGAATGAGGGAAGGAGAGGCTGAGGGTGCCCCTGCAGAGCTGTGGCTCTGAGGAGGAGATCACAGCTGGCAGAGTGTAGGACCTGAAACTACTCTGCATCACAGCTTGAAATAAAGCCCTTTCCTGGTGGTGCTGGTGACATCCAGCCTGAGTCACTAGTTCCACTTGTGTCCCTTTTCCATCTTGGGTGTTTGGTATGCTGGACACCTGTGTGGGGGCTCATTCTGAAGGCCAAGTGGCCCCTTCACCACCTCCTCGTGCTCCTGGAGGTGGCCAGGGATGAGAGGGCTAAAGGAGTGGTTCCTCCTGAGAGATATGTGGAGGTGATCCTTAGGAAAGGCCAGCCATTACTCTGGATGAAAACCAGTGTGTTACACTGGCAGGTGATGCTGTGGGAACCTGACAGCCTGGCTGTATTTTTATGTGGGAATAGTGCCTCTGGAAGCTGTGGCTCCTGCACTGGTCTCTAAGGTGTTTTCCAAGCATGTATGTCTGGCAGCAGATGAGCTGCTTCACCTCTTCTCCTCTCCCTGAAAGGCAGGCTGGGCAGAGCTGTCTGATGCCCAGCCCAAAGCGGTGGCTGAGGCACAGAACTCGCTCAGCTGTGCAGTGGAGGTTTATGAAACTCTTTGGATGGGGGAGGCAGCCATTTTGGAGCTGTGGTCAACCAAAAATGCTCTACTTGAAGTTCCTCTGTTTGCTCAAGTGAGGTAAACAAGCCCTTGAGTGTTGGCAGAGAAGGGTGTGAGTGTCAGTCCTGTGTGTTGCTGGCAGTGCAGGTCATCCCCTCCCAGCCCTGTGCCAGGGTAAGTCAGAGGGTGTTTTTGGGATGTGTGGGTGGTCAAGCTGACACTCCGTGTGCTGGCCTGCCCGTAACAGCAATTTCCCTGCGTGCCTTTGCACTCTGGTCATCCCCTACTGTTGGCTGTGGAGAGAGCTGTGAAGTGACTCAAAACAGGAAAGGCTGGATGTGCTAAATTAATCCAGGAGGGAGAGATTCAGCAGAATCGTTTTCTTAAAAACTATATTTCTCTTTGCAATGTCTCGGTAGACTCATGCTTGGCTCTTCTGGAAGATCCCCAGAGCCAGGGATTTGAACCCAACCTAAAGTTTTTCCTGGAGAAGGAGCAGCCCCTCTGGCCAGGAAGGAGCGGGCAGGGGCTGAGCCCTGTGTTCTCCTGCCTTTTTTTTAATAGCCATTAGAAACAAAGCTTCGTAATTCCTGTGTCCCACAGCAGCTCAGCGTGGGGCTGTGCAGCTTTTCCTGCCAACAACTCCAGCTCCCTTTAGCCTTGGGATTAAATGAGGCATCACAGGGTGGGAAAGGGGGATGGGAAGCGTGTGGTCTTGGCCTGGGGAGCTGATCCTGATAACTGGTTTCCAAAGGCTCAGAGCCTTGGATGAAAGGGGGCAGCATGTGGAGTGGGTCACTGGAGTCCTGTTGCTTTGGATGCAGCCATGGTTGGCGCGGGCTGGGGGGCTCCATACACTCCATGTCCTCTGTTTTGGATAACTGGACTAATCAGCCAGCTGTAATTGGTCTCCCCACTGTGACAACAAGCAGCCCTGGCCTTTGGCCATGCTGTCCCATTAACGTGTCCCTGGGAATGTGCCTCTCAGGAAGAGGATTTGCCTCTGCTCCTTTTGGGAGTGGAGAGACTCGGGGCCAGGTACATGTGAGTGCACCAGCTGGTTTGTGTGTACAGTACAGGGCTGTTGGCACAGTCCCCTTTCCCAGCAGAGCCCCAGTTTTTGTTTTCCAGACTTGTCTGCTCCCTGGAGGTTCTTTGGATGGACAGGATTTTGTATGGATGAGGGAGTCTGCTCCTTTCACCTGCTTGACCCCCTCTGGTGTTACCATCCCTCCAGGGTGGGTGTCAGGGACTGCCAGCCCTGGATTCCTGTTAGGGCTGCCCATTTCTTGGCATTCTGGGTGGAGAGTGCTGGGAGAAGCAGCTGCACCAAGGCACTCTTAGCTCCGACCTGCAGCAGCCCCTCCCCTGAGCTTTGAGTCACCACCCTGCTGTGGTCTGAGCAAAACCAGCTCTTCCTCATGACCTGTGAGCCCTGAGTTCACTCCCAGGGCTGAAATGGCACAGCTGAGGGGCAGCTGTTCTCCTGGGAATATCTGTCTGCAGGTACAGAGCTTCCCAAAGGCAGCCAGACAGGTGGGAGCTGCAAATCAGCACCTGGGGGTTGATGTTTCTTCCAGAACCTCTGGCAGGCCAGGGTCTGGTCTTACCCCTCCAGTACTGCAAGGGAGAGACCAGGATCTGCTGTGTCTGGATGGATTTGTGTTCAAAGGGGCTGTGGCTTAGTAGAACATAAAGCTGAAATAAGTGAAACCCAGACTGTATGTATTACATGCATATGTATTATATATGTATATTATAGCCCCTGTGCTCCCCCTCTGCAGAGGGCAGGGAGGAGATGCTGTAGGTGAAAGGCCTGTAATTCTCTCCCACAGCCCTGCTGGAGGGCAGCCAGAGCCCCCTCACTGCCCAGTTCCCCTTTGCATGAGCAGACAGGATGATCCTGGAGGATCCTGCGTGCTGTGTTTGCTTCTCTGAAAACAGGCTATTTCTGTGCTGAAAGGGGTTTTAACAGCTCCATGTCCTGAACTTAAATTCTTACGTCCTCTTCTCTTTCCCATTTTTTCATCTTCCCCAAACAGCCTGGCTCTGGTTCTCCCCACAGAGCCCCGTGGTGGGCACACATCTCCACAGGGATCTTTGTTCCCTGCAGGAGCCACGGAGGCCTTGGAGCTGTACGGAATGCCCACAGCCCAGTGTTGTGGAACATCTTATATTAAGGAAGCTGGCAGGAGCCCATGGGTCCTGCTCTTTGCAGTGAGCAAGCTGCTGAGGTCTGCAGAAATCTCCCTGTTTCTCTTCCCCAAAGATGGCTTTTATTCCTTCTCCAGGAGCAGCCCTGCCTTGCTCAGGGAACTGCTCTAGCAGCCTCCAGTTACAGCTGCTTCTGGCACCAGTTTGCAGTGCAGCCTCCCCTTAAAGGTTAATTCACAAAGCGAGGGCTGGGACAAGGTGAGGGAGGGTTTGAACTGGTGCTGGCTCTTGCCTGGTCCTGCCTCTGTGAAACTCTGGAGCCAGGAAACCAGCACTCCAGCCCATGGTCTGACTAATGACAATGTTCCCTTAATTAAGCGATTCTGGTGACACCCAGCCCGTCCTGCTGGGAAGTGGGAGTGTAGTGTTCACTGATTGAGTTCTGGATGCTGCTGAGGGAAGTTGTAGCAAAGGATTCACCCGTACAACACACAGCAAAATAATCCCAGTGACTGCCTAAAAATAGCCTGGGGAGAGCCTGGCTCGCCTGGATGTGTCTTAAAGGAAGCACAGCCTGACGTGAGGCTCTGCTGGGTGAAGTGTCTCAGACTGTTCTCCCCTGCCCTGCTCAGCCCTTTGAGGAAAAGTGGTCCCAGCTCATTCATTTCAAGCACCTCCTGCCTCCTGTGGTCACACTTTTCTCTCCCATGTTCTCTCAAGTGAGTGCAGCTTGAACATGGCATTGCAAAGGGCCTACCAGGAAACTGGAACTTGTTTGCTCAGAGGCAAGGGATGGAAAAATAAACAAAAATAACTGAAATCCTTCCCCACAGGAAGGTATTAGTCACACAGGTAGAGCGACTTGTATTTGCTGTAAGGTGTTGGCAGACAGTCTTCCTTGTCCTAGAAAGAAATCCATGTCCCTGGTGAGCCTGGCAGTCTGACACTGTGAGAGCCTCTCCCAGGTGACTTTGCAGGTCACATTTACAGGTAAAGCTGCAGAGCTGTGATGTTGGACATGTCCAGTGTTCATGGAGTGTGATTGCAGCCCTGCTCAGTGTCCTTTAAGGAGTGTGGAGCCAGGCAGTGTGGGAAGCAGGAGTTATTTTGGACACAGGCCCTTCTTGCAAAACACCCATGACGATACAGAACGGGGCAGTGAGGTTTGAGGAGATTTTTTAATGCGGTTGTGAGGTTTTTTTGGAGTGGTTTTGTGTTTTCCTGGAAGCCAGCTGCTCTTCTGTAAGACTGCTTACCCTGCAATTACCCTTTGTTTTTAACTAAATAACCATGGCTGCCTCCCTCCCTCATCCCACGGGAGGTGACTTGACTGGAGAGGCAGAGGAGTTAGGAAATACCTGTAATGTGGGTGCCAGGTGAGGCAGCAGGGACAGGTGGCCACAGTGGGCTGGTTTTTGGATCAGGGAGCAGCAATGCTTTGCTCCAAACTGTGTTTGTAAGACACACATGCAGGAATGGCTCTCAGCTGAGACTGACCGAACTTCAGACTCTGCCAAAAATTGCAAATATTGGGCAAAGTCTCTTCCTCTTTCCCTGTTTTGGCCTCTCTGTGCATAAACATTTTGTCAGTGGTGAATCTTTGGGGGATTTTTCACTAAAAATTGCCAGCTCAGAGCTGGTTTTTAAGCTCAACAGGAACACGTGGTCACTGCTACACAAATGTCAAACACTGTAAAATCGCTGCAAAATTCCAAGTGTGGCAGCAGGAAGGGGACTGGGATGGCTGCTCAGGGCAGTGCCAGGTGTCAGAGGTGATGAGGAAGTGACACCAGACCAGAGCAAGGGTTTGTATCAGCCACGATTAGATTTAATGGTGTGTCTGTGTTTTAATCTTGCAGCACTGGGACGTCTTCAAAAACGTGACTAATTTGTTTATCTTAGTACCTGCACTGCTGGGCCTGAAGGGGAACCTGGAGATGACTCTGGCATCCCGCCTGTCCACGGCTGTGAGTATCCAGGGAGCTGAGGGGGGAGCGGGAAACCGGCCTGGGGAGGAGAGAGCTCTGTGGCAGTGACCACAGACACCAGAGCCTGGAGTTCAGCGTGCTGGGAAGGTGTTTTCATCCCACTGGACTGATTGGATTTGAAGGTTTAATGACCCTTAAGCTTTGCTGACAGTTCACTTCCTTGTGCTGGGGGCCTGGAGGCACGGTGTGAGCTGGCTTTGGAGGGCTTGGATCCAGGGTTTGCCACGAGGAAGCTGGGTGCAGGAATGCCATCACAGCAGGCTGGAAGGAGCCAGGGTGAGGAGGGAGGGCTGGGGAGGAGAGAGCCTGGAGACGAGTGTACAGCCAAGGCTAAAGCAGAGAGCACCTTGCAGTGAGAGCTTTCAGAGGGATTGACAGGCTCTTGAAGGGATGGAGATCTCTTGCTCCAATTCAGTTGGATTCCTGTGGAACACTGAGCTCCTTGTGAGGGATGGGGCAGGCTCTGTGAGCTCCTCTGAGCGCTGTGTTAGTCCAGCTGTAAATGAATTGCTTTGTGTTTAAATGTTCCTACAACTCAGCACTTCTGTCTGTGGAGCTGCTGGAGAGAGACCAACATCCTCTCCTGACAGGGACAATAACACTCCTTCCTGCAGCAAGGCATCTTCTGCTTGAGCATGACAGCGAGTGACTGCCTGATGTTCCTGTGCTCCTCATGATGGGAGCTTGGAATTTTACATCCAGAAGGTGTTAGTGCCTGCTGCCAAGCTTTTGACTCCTCTGTGCTGTGAGTTGCTGAGGAGAGAGTCCTTCAGCAGCCAGCCTGGCCTTGGCTTTGACAGTGCAAAGGAGCTGATGTACCTTGGCTCGAGAGCTGCCTGGGAAGTGCTCACTGAGATGTAGGGATGGAGAGCTGTCTGCCTGGGTGGCAGCAGCACCCTCCTCCTTGGCATGTTCCCTTCCTCTCAGCCTTCCCTCCTGATTGCTGCAGGAGAAAGCACAGCAGAGTTTAACAGATCTCTGTGTCTGCTCTCCCAGCTCCTCTCTTCTTCTGTCTTGAGCAATGGGGAGATTCCAGCTGTGACTTTTTGCTCCTCAGTGCTCCGTGATGATTCCTGCTGACCATGGGGATCACCTCCTTGGATCCAGCCCTTGCCTTTTGTTCCCTGAAGGAGCAGGGCCCTGAGCTGCCCTGGGAATGGCTGTGCCAGCACTGCCTGGCAAAAGCTGGGCTGTGGCTGCTTCCCTTCGGTGCTGGGCTCCTCTCCCCGGGCACTGTGGAGAGGACAAAGCTGCTGGGAGGCTCCACACTGCCCCTGGCCCAGCTGTGCTCCAGTGCCAGGGCTTGCAGGGACAGAGGCTGAGCTTTGTTTGCCCCTTCGTTCTGGGAAACAAATCCCTTTGTTTTATTCCCTCTCTATTGTTCGGATCATGACAGGATCCTTGCTGTCCCAGACATGGACCCTTCTCCCTCTTGGCTTTGGCCAGCTTGAACTTCTGAGCATGGGCTGGTCAGGGGGAGTGCTTGGCTGTCCTGGGACAAGGGCAGAATGTGGCACTTCTGCATCCTCCTTCCTCCTGGGGCTGGCACAGAGCAGTGCTGGGGCTGGCCTGGCAGAGAACTGAGACTGCAGAAAGTCAGGAATGCAAAACTTTGCCCCATCTGCCCTGGTGGCTGCAGGAGAGTCATGAGGACACCAGCACAGAGAGCACCCATCAGCGTGGCCTCCTGGTGCCTTGTGGCATCAGCCTTGTGGCCCAACAGCCAGGCTTTGGCCTCTGCTTCCCTTTGGCCTGCCTGCCCTCCACGTGGATCCCAGAGCCTTGCATTCTGCCTCCTTAAAATCATGGAATCACAGGCTGTAAAAGACCTCCAAGCACATCAAGTCCAACCGCCTTGTGTCTGTGCATGGTGGGATAGAACAATCTTCTGGCCTTTCCTTTTTCACCCTGCCCCGTTCATCCCTTGCCATGGGGTCCCACGTGCAGGTGTGTGGAGGGACCTTCCCTCTGCCTGGAGTTTCCCACTGTGGATCCCGTGCTCTCTCCACAGGAAAGCAGCCCAGAGTGGTTTCTCAGACTGGGTTTCTAATTAGTGCTGCATTAAGGCACCTCAGAAATTCCTTTCACAATTAAGAAGCAAAACTCTCCCATTAGTTAAAGGATTTAAATCCTGTTGGCAGTGACTACAGCTAGGTTAGGCTAATCCCAACCTAATTGCCCTGTGGCTGGAATTTTAAGGTCAGGCTTCATATGAAGGTCAAATTCCTGTACTGGATGTGCTACTCCAGTGAACTTTTTGTTGGTTTTCCCCCATTCTTTCCTCCTCTCCACTGAACTGCCCAGAATAGTTCACTCCGGAGGTGGAGGTGTCTGAGTGCTGGTTGAATTGAGCTGGCAGCTCTCAAGCACATGCAGCAAGGAGAGCAGAGGGATTAGTTGATCACTGACTCTTTGTTTTCGTGTTTTGCTTTGCTGGAGACCAGCAAGGAAACCTGAGAGGAGGAAATTGCTGCTGCATTGTTGTGCAGAGGTTTGAGTTTGGTGCTCTCAGCCCACAGCCCCAGCGTGCATTTACCACTTCTGTTTGAGCCTCTCCCTTGCTTCCTCTTCATCCTCTAATAATACAAGTTGGATATAAGTTTATACACTTTACTTCTCCATCCTTCCATTGTGCTGTGAAGCCCCAGAAGGTGGTAGGGAAGAGCAGAGCTCATGCTCTGCACTGACCAGCCAACTGCAGCGACTCCTCGGGGCTATTTTGGATCCCGCTGCAGGGAATTAAAGCAACTTCCCGTCTCTCCTGGTTATCCTGATTGGCATCTTCCACAGCTGCAGCCGTGCCAGGTGACCCCTGTGCCATGTGCTAGTTCATCCCCACGTGGCACTGGCCTTGTTTACTCAGCTTTTAACCAAACCAGGAGTTTTTGGTGCCAGCTCCCCCTGCCCACGTGCTGCTCTGGCCTCGCTGCTGTCGGAGCAGGGGCACACAGCTGACCTGGGACCCCTATGTCCCTCCTGCCTGGCTGACCTGAGGGGCAGCATGACCCAGCTGGGCCTGAGCCAGGCTTGGCTGGATCAGCAGGGGAGTGAATTTGGTGAGTAAATGGGCAACAGTGTGTGAATGCACAGGGACAGAGATCTGGGTGCTTTTGCAACATTTCCATCAGACACTTGATTGATGTTTGTTCCCCTTCACACTCCCTTCAAACCCCTCTGCAGCAGGTCTGGCTCAAGGAGAGTCAGCCCATTCCTGCAGCTGGGAAGGAGAAGGTGCTGAAGTTGGAACTGGGAATTGCTTTCTGGGAGTATAAAACCAAAGTATCCTTTAGAAGAGGTGCTGTAGTTACCCAGGGTGTACAGCCCAAGGGACACTCACAGCCTGTGCCCCAGCTGTCCAGCCACACCTGCACACAAACACACACCTTTTCTGTGAATTACTCTCCTGTAAGACCTGAGGAGTTGAGGTCATCATCCTCTCCTGCTCCTGGCACAGCTCTGCAGAGCTGGAAGGCAGGAGTTTGACTGTTAGTGTGTACAAAGTGCCGTCAGTCTTTAATGATGTTGCATGTCCTCTTGCAGGCAAATATTGGCCAAATGGACACACCCAAAGAGTTCTGGAAGATGATAACAGGAAATATGGCTCTGCTACTGGTAAGAAAAAGGGAAAGAAAAAGGAAGTGGAATATTGGTAGCTGGTGCAAGCCCAACTCTGGCAAATGTAGAAGGTTTAAATGCCTGGGTTTGCTATTGACTGACAATATTCTGTGTCTAATGGGGAGGCAAGTGGCAACTTTTTGTCCCATACTCATGTCTGCCCTGGTTAGACATAGTATTTCCCTGCTGGATTCCAATCCACCTGACATGGGACCCTGGGTGGTGCTTCCCTCTTAGAACCATGGAATAGAATCATGGAATGGTTTGGGTTGGAAGGGACCTTAAAGCTCATCTCCTTCCATCCTGTGCCCTGGGCAGGGACACCTCCCACCAGCCCAGGCTGCTCCAAGCCCTGTCCAACCTGGCCTTGGACACTCCCAGGGATAGGGCAGCCACAGCTTCTCTGGGCAACCACTTCCCTCACCCTGGGACTGTTTTGTCTCTTGGTGACCCTCCACTTTCCCTTTTCAGGTTCAGGCTACCGTGGTTGGCTTCCTGGCCTCGATCGCAGCGGTGGCGTTTGGATGGATCCCAGACGGGCACTTCAGCCTCTACCACGCTGTCCTGCTTTGTGCCAGCAGTGTGGCCACTGCCTTCGTTGCTTCCCTTGTTCTGGGTGAGAGACACATGCTGAGCACCCTCCCTGCACCTCTCCCTGAAATGCTCAGCTCCCTTTGGCCTCAACCTGCTTTTCTCCTCTTTTTGTGTAGGAATGATTATGATTGGTGTCATCATCGGATCCAGGAAGATGGGGATCAATCCTGATAATGTGGCCACCCCGATTGCTGCCAGCCTGGGGGATCTTGTCACCCTGGCTCTGCTTTCAGGAATCAGCTGTGGCTTGTACAAGGACCTGGGTGAGGAGCAACAAAAGGCCTTTGTCTCTCCCTGTTCCTTCCATGTGCTGCTGCCTCTCCCACTCATCTCGCCCTCTTCCTTTGCCCTGTCTGTTCTTGGGGTATGTAGGATTCCTGGTCTGCAGCTACCTCAGTTAGTGAGACTTAGTCAGACTGATAGGGGGAGGAAATGGACCTTCTTAGTGCCCTGTAACTGCAGACAGCCTTGGCAGGGACCTGCATGCTTCCTTCTCACCAGGTAAAGTGATAAGGGAGAGGCTGTCCCCGTTCCAGGTGCCAGGGGCTTGTCTGTGGCTGAAGCACTGGGAGAAGGAAGGTTTGGATTTCACCTGCTGTGCTGTCAGCAGGGCTGGGGATCCTCAGTGCAGGGCTGCAGCTGTAGACTCTCCACTTCCTCCTCCTGCCCCTCCACCTTCCTGCCCTGGGGCCAGGATACAGGGGATGTGACTCAGCCAGGTTCATCCAGAGGTGAAGCAACACTGGGAGATCTTGCCCAGGAACAGGAGG
Source organism: Sakesphorus luctuosus (assembly GCA_013396695.1). Lineage (NCBI taxonomy): Eukaryota > Metazoa > Chordata > Aves > Passeriformes > Thamnophilidae > Sakesphorus > Sakesphorus luctuosus. Next base: position 162,262 of record VWZD01010700.1, read on the forward strand.
TGGGAATGAGCAGCTGAAATGGAAGAGACCTCACTCGGGTCTGTTGATAAGCAGAACCAAGTGTTGTACTCACAGCCCTGTGACCTGGGATGTTCTACTGACACTCCTGTGTAGTCCCCCCTCTGTAAGTACACCAGGAGAAAGAAGGACCACGTCCTGCAGAGTTGAAGCTGCACTGGCCCAGTTTCCCTGCCCTTCTTGGCATTCCCAACTCCCAGTCTGTAGAGAGGCTCCCTGAGCTTGGCTGAAGCAGCACCTGCCTCACTGCAGTGGGATGTGTCCTTGATATCTCTGTTTATTTCTCCCCCAGAGAGCAAATTCTACGTGAATGCCCTGGTGTGTGCCTTGTTCTTGGCCCTGCTGCCCATCTGGGTCTTCATTGCCAGGAAGGATTCTGCGACCTGGGAGGTGCTTTGTTCCAGCTGGGAGCCCGTTGTCATCGCCATGGCCATCAGCAGGTGGGAGGGTTCCTGTCCCCAGACACACAGACTCACCTCAGGGGACTATTCCAGCACTGACTTCTTCAATCTTCCCCCTGCAGCGTTGGGGGGTTGATCTTGGACAGGACGGTCTCGGATCCAAACTTTGCTGGGATGGCTGTTTTCACACCAGTGATCAATGGTGAGTCCTTTCCGCCCTGGTTGGTGTTGCAGCTCCTGGGGGCTCTTGGCAAACAGTGGATTGTCCCACATACCTTATTTCAAGCAGCTTAAGGACACTCATTCCCTTTTGGATGCCAGTGAGACCCTGTGGTTTGACTCAAGTTTACAGCACCGTGGCTCCCCAGTGCCTTTCATTGAAGGCTGACTGGCCTGGGAGAGTATTCCCTAAAAGACACTTTTCCAGGGACTTCTTTATTTCCTGATTCCTCCCCCATCTTCCAAACTATTTGCCTTGTGGCACCTGGCAGCATAAAGATTTGTATTTGCACCTCAAAGTCAGGAAATCCAATTGCTTCTGGTATAAAGCTCTGACCTCCTTTCTGCCTAATTAACCAGGGAAACTCCTTTTCTTTTTGATAACTTTTTGCAAGAAATGGAGTTAATTCTGAGCCAGTGCCTCTTGTGCTGGTGAGTTTCACAGTTTCATTATGCCTCATGTGAAAAATAATAGTTTTAAACTTCCTGTGTCTGTTTTGGTGTCTGACTCATCATTTTTGTTTCACATGTTTCTTCCAACCCAAGCTGCACTAATAGAATTGCATCTATTTTACTGAGGGGCCTGAAGGGAAGCCACAGAACAGTGTGCTTTGTCTGAGCTCCTTACATCCTGCAGAAGGGGAATTTAGGTCAAAAATAGACTGCCCTACATTGTCCCAGCACCTGGCAATTCTAGATCTGCTGGTTGTTGAAAACAGCTCTTCAAAGTGTTTGAGCCATCACCTTCTCTGTCTCCTGACCTGCAGGTGTGGGTGGCAACCTGGTGGCAGTGCAGGCCAGCCGCATCTCCACCTACCTGCACATGAGTGGGATGCCTGCAGAGAGCTCCAAAGCGGCCCCTTGGAAGTGCCCCAGCCCTTGCAGCACTTTCTGCAGCTCAGGTACCTCAGGCAGCTGTTGAAGTGCATTGACTTGTGGCAGCTGCAGTTGCTGGCTGGGCTCTCTGTGGCTGTGGCTGGAGGACTCACATGGAAGGGTGGCCTAAGCCTGTTGGGAGGCAGTTGTGGGGCAGAGCACAGCCCAAATTCCAACACAAAGTGGGCAGAGGTTGTTACTCTCCAAACTTCATAGATGAGCTTGGTAGCCTGCAGGCTGGGGTATAGAATCCCAAATGGTTTGGGCTGGGAGGGACCTTAAAGCTCATCTCTCTAGACCAGGTTGCTCCAAGCCCTGTCCAACCTGGCCTTGGACACTTCCAGAGGGGACACTTGCAGGGTCCTGGCCTTCTGGGCCAAGGTTGGCCCTGAAGAGCAAGGAGAGGGGAGAGATCTCCAGTGTGGTGATGATCTGTTAGAAAACTGATCACTAAGCAAGGTACAGGCAGAAATCCAAGGAAATTCAGTGTTCATGGTAAATTCTTGAGAGCTCTGTGCTGAGCAGCATCTCAGGTGGGCCATGATCCTTTTGGCAGCTCAGCTCTGAGCCAGCTTTTACTCTGGGGACAGAATTAAGCTCTCCTTGGTGCAGAGTCCTTGGGGATTGTGGTGGCTGGGTCAGTGTCCAGGGTGCTGGGAGAAGGGTCCAGTGTGGTGGTCCCTGCTTCTGATGTGGCCCTGGTTGTGCTGCCTTGTCCCCCAGAGCCCGGGTGAGCTCCAGGGTTGTGTGTTCAGGTCTAGCTCAGGCCTGATGTCCATCTTTGCCCCCTCATAGATGTGAACTCCCGCTCTGCCCGTGTGCTCTTTTTCCTGGTGGTGCCTGGACACTTGGTTTTCCTCTACACCATCAGCTCCATGCAGGGAGGACACACCACACTCACCCTGATCTTCATAGTGTTCTACATGACAGCTGCACTGCTCCAGGTGAGTGGAGCCCCTGGCGGGGCTGAGCCCTCAGCATGGGTGAGGGGACACTGCCATGTCACTGCAGGGGGAACCTGCTCAGTCACTTGAGGGCACAGCTGAGGGAGAGCAGGGTGCTCTGCCCTGTGTCTCCTCAAACTTGTTCTGACATCTGAAAACTGAGATGCAGAATTCAGACTCTGGTGTCAGGGTGGCAATGTTCTCTCCCTTTCAGCCTAAATTGGGTGGTGACATGAAGATAAAGAAAGGCAGGCAGAGGCTGTTGAGTGCACAGAGGGTTTGGATGCTCAGGGACCCACTGAAACTCAACAGCTCCTTTTTGTGCTGTACTTGTTGCTTTGGGGATGCAGCAGCATGAAATGTCTGGACTGCAGCACTCGGGCAGGTGGCTCTGGCCCCTCACCAGCTCCATTCTTTGGGATGTCTGAGCTCTGAGCCTGCCCTGCCCAGGTGGAGCTGCCCCAGCTGACACTCCCTCCATGAACACTGGGATTGCAGGGTCAGGATCCATGGCTGACATGGCTCTTTCCTTCCTGCCTCCCAGGTCCTTATTCTGCTCTACATCGCTGACTGGATGGTGCACTGGATGTGGGGCAGGGACCTCGACCCCGACAACTTCTCCATCCCGTACTTGACCGCGCTGGGGGACCTCATTGGCACAGGGCTCCTGGCTCTCAGCTTCCGCATCCTCTGGCTCATCGGGGACCGGGACTCCGACGTGGGGGATTAGCTCTCCCTCTCCCCCTTCCCACGGCTCTCCTCCTCCTCATTTCTTGTTGCTTCTTTCCCTCCACCTCTACTCTTCTTTGCTTCCTCGCTGTCTCTCTTGAGACTTCATCTTTAATACCAGATTCTCATTATTTTCAATGGGAATTTTACGTGGTTTATATTTCAAGCCGACTTTGTACAGAAAATCTTACCTAGTTTTAGGAAGGAGAAACTAAGAAGTGTAACGAGACAATCACCAAGTGCAATTCCGTAGTAGCTATGGCTGAACCAAGGTTACAGTGCAGTTCCTGATCCCTCAGACCATGCAAGGAGCCCACCCTGCCCACTCACTGGAGGTGAAGGGCTGCTTTTCGCTTCATAAGCGTTTTAAATCCTGGAGGTCAAGTTCAGGTTTATTTTGCTGAACTGGCACCTTCTAGTGAAGTACAACCTCATGGGTGAGGGCACGGGGTATCTCCTGCCTTCTCTGCCCTGTTGTCCTCCTGCCTTGTGTTGGCTCTCTGAAGCTCCATCCTGTGCCCAGCATCCAAAGGAGGAGTGAGTCTCTGGGAGAGGGAGGAGAGTTGAGATGGTGAGGAAGAGTCCTGTGTGTGCCCACAGGGAAGTGAAGGATCTTGGGATTGATCATGGGAGCCATGAGCAGGCTGGTCTCCGCTGGCAGATTTGGTGTCCCTTTTGCCAACCACCCAGCAGCACCTCAGACTGCTTGGTCTGTCTCTTGTGAGCCCTGAGCCTGCAGGACTGGCCACGAGCCCAACACACACACACACACAAGGTGGTTGATCCAACACAATAATTAAACAATCTGATGAGATACAAATCTGGTCCCTCACAGGCATCTGTCAAGGATGGGGAAAACAGCCCATCCTATGGAGGCTGTGTCTGCTCTGCAGAGCTGCTCCTGCTCTGGGCACTGCCCATCCTACTGCTGTGCAGCTCCCAAAATTCAGGATTGGATTTGGGGTTGTCTGCTTTTCCTCTCAGCAGAACACAACCATCCTTGACTGGCATCACTTCCTCCTTTGGCTTAACTTCCATATTTCTCACACTCACCCAGTGTTTGTGTCCTCCTTTTGGCTTTCTGGAAAACAGTCCAGTTGTGGTGCTGGGAATGCTGATCTTCACCTGAAATAAGGCCAGGTGGGGAGACCTCTTTGTTACTCTGGACTGCCAGACCTACCTGAGCTCTACAAAGCCCTGCCTAAGTGGACACAGCTTTGCTTTTCAGGCAAGGAGCAATTCCTTGGGGACAGTTCCTGCCTCTCCCAGAAACCAGAGCTAATGCACCTGGTGGGCAAGTCAAGACCAAAGTTAGTCTGGGATCATTGTCCCAGCCCAAAGATCTGGGTGCACAGTTTGTCCTTACTCTATTGCTGAGCCTTTTGGGAAGGAAGATCAGGGTCAGTGAGTTCTGGAGCAGGTGCATCCAAACCAAACCAAGCAGCAGCCTGCTCCAGGCCCTCTCTGAAGTTGTGGAACCCTTCCCTGGGGCTGGTGCTGTGCAGGAGGCAGAGGTGGGATGCAGCCTGCTCCTCTCAGCCCCTCAGAAGGGCAGATGACATAGTTTTGAGATGATTTTCCCCTTTTTCCCTTGCTAATCCAACATCAGGCTTGTTTCCCTTTCTCCTCTGCACCATGTCCTGTGTGGGAGCAGCTCTGACCCTCCTCTCCACCCTGGTGAGTTCTCAGAGATCTCATTTGGCCAAAGCTGTGCTCAGAAACAAACCCCAGTGCTGCTGTGCTGAACTCTCAGCCTGGAGAATTCTGGAATATTCTCTGCTGCTCACTTGATTTCTCTGCCTGATGTTGAGGAATAGATACAAAACTTCCATTAACACTTCAGCTTTTATGTGTATATAGAGAAGCTCTCCTGTTTTTTTAGGTGTCACATCACTCTTCACTTCCCAAAAAAAAGGAAGAACCTGCCCCTCTTGGTCTCCTGTGCAGTGCAGAGACCCAGAGGGGGTGGGAACTGCTGGGCTGGGGGTCCATGTGCTGTATTTGGTCTAAAGGTGTGTTTGGGGAATGATCAGGGAAGAACCTAATCTAAAACTGAGGAATATTGATGGAAAAACCTCTTCCCACTGGTTGCACTCAAATGCATGCCTACACTACAGCTGCCTGCAGATGAAAATCCTGGTCTATTCTTTTATGAAAGGAAAAGAACTGTCTTTATTATTTATAGTTCCTATAACTGACAGATGTCAACTTAACTGATAAATTATATTTGGTTAAATAAAGATGACATTTATTTATGTGGACTGTGGGGTGTTTCCTCTCTGTGCCTCTGCTTGGTTAAAGGTCCCTCTCACGTTTTGCAGCTCATTTTAGCTCACTCTGAAGCTCTTTTGATACCCAGTGGCAGGAGAGTTATGAAAATCAAATAAATTGCTGGGCATGAAGCAAACTGGGATTAGTGTAAGTGCCAGATTACCTCGACCTGGCCTTGGTCAGGTCCTGGGAGCTCAGGGGGGGCTCCCAGCAGGAATCTGGGTGTTTGCTCTGGGTACAGAACCCGAGTGCTGCTCACACGTGGCCTCTGCCTGCGCCTGGTGAGTAAGGTCTGTGGGACAAAAGGGTTCTGCACCTTTGGGGTGCCCTGAGCCCCTGGACTTGCAGGAATTGGTGACTGTGGAATGACCCCCATCCTCCCCAGCTGTGGGATGTGCTGTTGGGGACTGTTTCCCAGCAGGGCTCTGCCTCCAACAAGGGTCCTGATGCAGAATCCCCAAAGCAAGCCCTGGCAATGCCAGAGATGGGGGAGCAGCCACTCAGCCTGTGTCCCACACACCGAATATCAGGGTGATCCTCAGGGATCCTCCCTTGACCTGGTCTGGGGTGGGGCCTTGTGGTGGCCTTTCCTGGGGCTGGTTGTGGATGTTATGGATCTGGGGGTGCAGGGGACTGAGGGTGCAGAGAGCTGGATCTGGGGATGCAGGGGACTGGGGGTGCAGATGATGCACAGAGCTGGATCCGGGGGTGCAGGGGGTCCACAGCGCTGGATCTGGGGGTGCCCAGGGCCGGGCACGGCGGTGCCCAGGGCAGGCAGGGCTGGTTCCATCGCAGCGAACTACAGGTCCCGGCAGCCCCGCCGCGGTTCCGCCGCTGCCCCACCTGACCCTCACATGACCGGCGGGGCCGGGCCGGGCCGGGATGGGGCAGCGCGATCGCATGTTCAAGGTGCTGGTGGTCGGGGACGCCACGGTGGGGAAAACCTCGCTGGTTCAGCGCTACGCGAACGACAGCTTCAACCGGCACTACAAATCCACCGTGGGCGGTGAGCGCAGCCTGCCCTGCCGGGGGTCCCCGGGGGTCCCGGGGCCAGCCCCTCCATCCCGGAGGCTCCCCGGGGCCATCCCCTCCATCCTGGTGGCCCCCCGGGGCCATCCCCTCCATCCCCCGGGGCTCCCCGGCATCCTGGGGCGTTCCTCGGGGTCCCGGTGCCGTCTCGGGGTCCTGGAGGTTTGCTTGGTGTCCCAGTGCCATCCCTGGGATCCCAGTGCTCTCCCTCTGGTCCCGGTGCCATCCCTGGGGGTCCTGGTGCCCTTTCTGGGGTCCTGGTGCCATCCCGTGTATCCCGGTGCCCTCTCCGGGGTCCTGGTGCCATCCCCGGGGTCTCGGTGCTCTGCCCGGCACCGGCACCGTCCTTTCCACGGGTCTGTCCCCGGTTCGCAGCCCGATCTCCGGCCCCTCTCTTGGAGCATCCCAGGATCGCCGCCCCTCGCCCGTGGGATGCTCGTCCCGCTCCTTCCACAGCCGTGGGGATGGGAATTTGGGAAAGGAACAACCTCCCGTGGGTGTTTTGTTGGTCATTCCCGCAGCAGCTCCCAGACCCTCCTCCCTGAGCCCCGGGGGGTTCTGCTCCTCTGCCCAGCTCTGCCCCATTCCCCTGGGAATAACCGGGACAGTCTGAGGTTCCAGGCTCAGCTCTCCCCAGCACAACCAGCACTTGGCGGTTGTTGAACAGCCTGGAGCCACCACCGGGGTGTTGGAGGGGCTGGGGAAGGGGCTGGAGCAGCGACAGGGCTGTGAGGAGGAGCCTGGGAATGGGGCTGAGTGTGGCTGTGGCTCTCTGGTCCACACCAGTGTAAATTAATAACCTGGAAGGAGCAGGAGCTGCCAAGGCTTTACTCTGGAATCTCCCCAAGGACCCCAAAGAGTCCAAGGAGGAGGGTCCAAGCACAGCTGTTTAAATATTGTTGATGAATTGAGAGGGGATGGATTGAAAGTGGAAAACACTGGAGAGCCACATCCCTGTGGGCAGAGCTCTGGGCTGTGCCTGTGGTCACTCCCAGCAGGAAGAGCTGCAGACATTTTTCTTTCTCTTTTTTTTTCCCTTAGTTCCTGGTTTTGGTAAGTTCCAGCCCTGCTGGGTCTGGTTTCCCCTGCAGTGAAAACCTGACACATGGTAATCTGAGGATCACAGGGTTTCCCCTTTTGACTCACTGCACTGTTAGAGCAAATCATGGAATGAAGGAAGGGACCTCCAAGCTCATCCCATTCCCCCCTGCCATGGGCAGGGACACCTTCCACAATCCCAGGAAGCTCCAAGCCCTGGCCAGGCTGGAGTTGTGTGTGGGCTGGTAACAAACCTGGTTGTTCAGGACTCCGAAAGCTCCCATGGTTTGGCCTGTGCTGGGAGAAGGGGAGAGGCTGTGGAGGAACAAGCAGAACATCCCTGATCAGGTTTCCTCTCTCTTTTCTGGGGGGTTCTCCAGTGGATTTCGCGCTGAAGGTGGTTCAGTGGTCGGAGTCGGAGACGGTGCGGCTGCAGCTCTGGGACATTGCAGGTGTGTTCACAGCAACCAGGGCATGCTCAGCAGCAGAGTTTAGAGTTCTCAGTGTCTTGGCCCTTTCCCCTTCCCTTTTCCTCTTTCTTTTCTTCTTCCTTTCCCCTTTTTCCCCCTCCTTTTCCTCTTCCTTTCCCCCTTCCTTTTCCCCCCTCCTTTTCCTCTTCCTTTCCCCCCTCCTTTCCCCCTTCCTTTTCCTCTTCCTTTCCCCTCCTCCTTTTCCCCTTCTTTTCCTCTTACTTTCCCCTCTTCCCTCCTCCTTTTCCCCTTCCTTTCCTCCCTCCTTTTCCCCTTCTTTTCCTCTTCCTTTCCCCTTTTTCCTCCTCTTTTCCCCCTTCCTTTCCCTCCTCCTTTTCCCCCTCCTAACCCCCTTCCTTTTCCTCTTCCTTTTCTCCTTCCTTTTCCCTTCCCTCTCCCACTTCCTTTTTTTTCCCTTTTCCTTCTGCTACCAAAATAAATCCCAGGAAGACTGTGCTGGTTTGCAGGGCTGGCTCTGTGCTGCCATAGTAATTTAAATATCTAATTAGAAGCCCGTTTGCAAGGAGCTCAGCAGCACAGACTGTAATTCCTGCTGAGCATTTCCTTTGGATTTCAAAGCCAGAGCAGAGGGAACGGGGGAACAGGATTGTCTGCAGCTGGATATGTGTGTGCTGAGGTGGAGGGAGCAGCCCCTGCTCCCTGCAGAGAAATGTGCTTCCCAAATTCCCTCTCACCAGGACAGGTCGGGGCAGCAGCAACTTTAAAATGCCACCTCTGGATCTGGAGAGATGAGAAAAACAGGGCTGTGGTTTCCTCTGGTCTCACTGCTGAGCTGCCCAGGGCTGGATCCTGTAAAAGGCAACAGGAAGGAGAAGTGGGAGGGTTGCAGCAAGAAATGGTTTCAATTTCAGCCCTCAAAAGGCTTTGGGGGTGTGGAAAGCAGAGGGGCCAGGCTGGCACTGTGCCCTTGTTGTGCCCCAAGAGAAGGGGATGCCCAGACTGACAGTCCCTGGGCACTGCTGGCACCTCAGAGGTGTGTGGGGACACACGGGTGGCTTGAGGGGACTCCAAGTTATACCAGGAATAAAGCAAATATTGTGGCTGCCCCATCCCAAGTGTCCAAGGCCAGGTTGGACGGGGCTTGGAGCACCCTGGGCTGGTGGGAGGTGTCCCTGCCCATGGCAGGGGTGGCACTGGATGGGCTTTAAGGTCCCTTCCCGCCCAAACCACTCTGTGATTCCCTGAGTTTCTCATCTGAGTGCTGGGTCAGGATTCAGAGCTGCCCAGTTTGCTGCAGCCCCTTCACTGGAGCAAACTGGAGTGCCTGTTTTTCCTCATGATTTAACTGAGGGTCGTTGGTGTCAGCTGAGACAACGATGGACTGTGACAAACACATCATTTGCATGAACAAATGGAGAAATGGGAACTCTGGGGGGTAATTCTGTGCCTTTTGGTCCCAAAGGACAGGAACGTTTCACCTCCATGACCCGCCTGTACTACAGGGAGGCCTCAGCCTGTGTCATCATGTTTGATGTCACCAACATCAGCACCTTCAGCAACAGCCAGAAGTGGAAGCAGGACCTGGACAGCAAACTGCTGCTGCCAGATGGGAATCCTGTGCCCTGCCTGCTGCTGGCCAACAAGGTGGGGAGCTCTGGGTGTGCTCTGGGGGTGTGTTTGGGTGTTTGTGTGTGTGGTGTGTGTGTGTGTGTGGTTGTGTGTGTGTTCTGTGTGTTCTGTGTGTGTGTTCTGTGTGTTGTGTGTGTGTTCCGTGTGTGTGTCTGTGTGTTTGTGTGTGTGTCTGTGTGTTCTGTGTGTGTGTTCTGTGTGTGTGTTCTGTGTGTTTGTGTGTGTGTTTGTGTGTGTGTCTGTGTGTGTGTCTGTGTGTTTGTGTGTGTGTTCTGTGTGTTCTGTGTGTGTGTTCTGTGTGTTTGTGTGTGTGTTCTGTGTGTGTGTTCTGTGTGTTTGTGTGTGTGTTTGTGTGTGTGTCTGTGTGTTTGTGTGTGTGTTCTGTGTGTTCTGTGTGTGTGTTCTGTGTGTTTGTGTGTGTGTTTGTGTGTGTGTCTGTGTGTGTGTCTGTGTGTTTGTGTGTGTGTTCTGTGTGTTCTGTGTGTTGTGTGTTTGTGTGTTTCCCTGTGTGTTGTATGTGTGTTATATGTGCATTGTGTGTGTTTCTCAATGTGTTTGTGTGGGGGGGTGTGATGTGTGGGTTTCTGTGTTTATATGTGTTTGTGTGTTGTGTGTGCTTGTTTATATGTCTTTGTGTGTGTTCTGTGTGTTTGTGTGTGTGTTCTGTGTGTT
>VWZD01010701.1:0-30044 GCA_013396695.1 Sakesphorus luctuosus
CCTCGGTGCGGAGCGGAGCGGAGGGCGAGCAGCCGCCGCCAGCCCGGCCGCGCAGCTCGGCGAGCCCTGCCCGGCGCTCCCTCCCGGTAAACAACGCCGGGCTGCGCTTCCCCCCCCGCCCGCAGCCGCCGCCGGGTCCTAACGCTGCCGCCGCCGCCCGCCCCCCGCAGCCAAGGGGCGGCCGCCGCGGGGCAGGGCTGGGCTCGGGGCAGCCGGAACCCGCACCCGGGAGCGTGCAATTGGGAACCCGCAACTGGGAAACTGCCGCTGGAACCTGCAACTGGGAATGCGCAACCTGAAACCTGCAATTGGGAATCAGCAACCTGGAACCCACAACTGGGAACCTGCCGCCGGGAACCCGCAACTGGCAACCTGCTGCCGCACAGGGTGCCCAGCCCTGGGACCCAGCGCTGCGCGGGGTGCTCGGGACAGCGGGGCTGTTTGATGGGGCAGGAACACGGGGAAGCGCTGCCGAGGCACAGCTCTGTCCCTGGGCTTGTCTCCTACAGGCACAGGAAAGTCCTGGGCCAGAAGAGGAGACTTCCCACGCGGAACCGTGTTTGAAACGCTGCCTGTGGCAGGAAAAGTGTTTGTGTTCAGGGACCTAAAACTGGTCTCTTCCCTAGAGAACTCCCTCGAAGGACTAAATCCTCCTGCCCCGATTCTCCCTTTGGGTTCCTTTTGCACCAGAGAACAGACCTTTGCAGGGGGTACGCACTGCACCTCCACATTAAAGGTTTACATTCCCACCTCTGCTAATCCATTGCTTTCGTTTGATTCCACATCCCCTTAGAGCTGCGCCTGCTTGCAGTAAAAGCGAGGTAAACAGCATGGAAATGCTTTAGAGTAGTTTTACTGCAGGCACCCAGCCACTGTGATAAAGCCTCTGCAGACATTTCAAATGGGTTACAATAGACACTTCTGTTTCTGAACACACCAGTGACTGTACACAAGCATCTGGAGTCCTCAGCAGTGCTTCTATTTCACACCAGTGAAAAACAAGGCACTGAATACTTGGTGCTGTTGGACAAGGAGCTCGCAAAGGCAGCCTGGGCCAACGGATGGGTTTGTAGCCAAGACACAGGCCTTGCAGCACAAGGTGCTATTTCTGGCTTTCCCACAGAGTTCCTCCTGACCTTGGCTGATCTGCCTGCCTGCCTCACTTCTTTGCACTCTCCCTTCCTTTCTGTTACATGAGGTACAGTCAAACCTTCCTCCTCAGAAGAGGACAAGGAAGTTCCCTTCTTTTAAAGTGCTTTGAAATCACATGGAAGCCATTGAACACACAAAAGGTATTTCTGTGCTAGGAAGCTGCATGTTGCACTGTGTTTTATGAATCACTCTTTGAGGCAGTGCTGGTTTGGAGCAGTGGGCTTTCCCTTCCCTTCCCTTCCCAGGAGTTTCCATCCTGGCAGAGCTCTCTGTCAGGCTGCTACAGGTACTTGTGTAACAAGTTGGCTCAAGGTTCTGACCCACCCCAACTTTTGCTCCTTTTTCACCAGATCACAAACAGGTTACCTGCTGCCTCCAGTCCCCAGTGGAGCCACAGAAACACAGATGTATCAGCATGACACATGGGTGGATGAGGAAAACAGGTCAATTAAGCAGCACTACCAGACTATGAAACTAATGGCCTTAGAACACACTTGTGTGTGATTCATGCCTTAACAATATGATTCACTACTAGAGAAAATTTAGTAATGTCAGATTAAAAAAACTGTGGCCAGGTTGTAAAAAACCAAACCAATAAACCAAAAGCCAACTGTGTGTGCCAGTCCTGACCAACATCACCAGCTAAGATGCTGCCTTTGTGGCAGTGTGCTCATTGTCTGCACAGACACCCCAGTACTGCATTCCTGATGCTCTCCAGTTACTCTCTGTGAAGGCAAGGCTAACTGGAGTCAGCAAGAATTGCTAATAAGGGCTATTGAATCAAGCCTTCTGTTTGTAATAGCTCTTCATCACAGATTTTATGGGACAGATTCCATTCAGCAGAAGCTGCAGGGCCACACATGCATCCAGAGGCACTGCCTGTCCAAAACAGTCTGCAGAGGGCTGCCAACCTGCACAATTAATTTCTTTTTGCTCATTTCATAAGACTAACTAATGCTTCTATGCCATCTAGCACAAAAAGCCCTTCCTCCTGTCCATACTGATCCAGGAACTGCACTAATCTCTGTGGAAACAAATCTCAGAGCTTCCCTGCACTCCTGCCATGTAACAAGATAAATTTGCACTTCTCATTACACCCAGCCAAGTTCTGGAAAACAATTTGAGTTTCTAGTCCACAGAAGGACAATGGGGAATCTGGGAGAAATGCAAAAACCTTCACATTAATGGTAAAGATCAAAGTCTTTTCCACAACTGACTTCTAAGCATAATTTTTTCTTTCATCTCTTGCTTTCTGCAGGATGAGGGAAGATTTATGCCTGGCAGTTTCACAGAGTTAAGTTTAATAGGATGCCAGGTGGCAGCTGTCAAAGGCAGACTCAATTGCTCTTTCTGCTGCTTGGGAATGAGTTTGCTCTTCTTGCTGCACTTTCCGAGATTAAACATGACATTATTTCCCAGGACTTGGTTTTAAACTACCTAAACTACAGGTAAGCTGATAGCTCTGCAGCTACATCCTCCCATGGTGGAATTTACATGTGGAATTCTGTAGGTATATACATGTACATGTGTTACAGCACATCCCCACATCCACAAACACTTCACAGGAGAATATATACCTTATTTTTAGGAACAAAGGATATCAAGCACCCTCCCTAAACTCAGTGTGAACCAGTTTCAGCTGTGAGCTGGTACCTTTCTGCTGTTTAATTTATGCAGGTTCCCAAATGAACAATGTCTGCTTTTTCTCTTTCCTGTCTGTCAGCTGCTCTTTCTTGTTTGTTTGTTCTACTTTTTCACCTGTGGAAAAATTCAAAGTGTACTGAGACTTTTCATAAAGAAAAAAGAATAAATAAAAGGAATCTCCCATAGAGCACAGCACACTCTGCCAGTGGAGGCAGCCCCACAGGTACAGCTCTGGAATGGCCACCAAACTCACCCTTCTTCTCTGGTCACAGCCAAGTGTGCTCAGATCTCCCCAGGCAAAAGTTCATCTAAGCTCCTGTGCAGGAACTAACACACTGTATTACTTAGTCTTATAAATAAGACACTGGGGGGAGTAAGCAAAATGAGTTTCTAATCTGAGTAATCTTTCCTAGCCAAATTAACATGGGCTGCTTAAAATGGAAAAAGTTGACCACTGCCCTCCTTGTAGCAGAACATATGTCATGTTCCCCTAAGTTCCCCTTTCTAATTCCTAGGCAACCAAAGTAATTATTCCAATTTTTCCTCAAAACTAGTTTTTATAAACTCTTTTCCCCTTCCTTCATAAATTGCAATGCTGAAGAATAAAGTACATTCTGAGACCTCACCTACCATGAACAGATTATTAGAGCAACTTGTGCTTAAAGCATCGAGTGTCACTAAACACTGTGAAGTACCTACAACCCCAACAAAAGCAGGGGGTTTATTCCTTTGTTGTCTCTGTCTTGGTCATGAAAACAACTGTGGGTCTCACCTGTAAAAAGCCTTCTGTAAGCATCAGTGTAGGAGTCAGGAACAAGCATGTTCCATTTCTAGTGCAGAAACAATTTGAATGTAAGGAAAAGACATCAGGGCTGCACCAAAAGGATCGGATGCTGAGTTTATGAAACTGAGCCGAGCAAAACCCAAAGTCGAGGCAGAGGCAGTGACTGCAGAGGGGTCGGTGTGGAGCAGCAGGGGTCTCTGATGGCTCTGTTGCATGGCCCTGCTGACACACTCAAGGAGAGGCTCTCCCTCCCCCTTCAGTCTGACAGCATGAGCTATTGCTCAGTAAATGCCAGCCACAGCCTCCAAGGACTAACAAGGAAGTCTGCAGAAGCAAAACAACCATATGTGATATTTGAACTGGTTCAGACTGGTTCGGGGTTTGCTCCACTAACTCTGAGTGCTTTCTCAGATGAGCTTTCTGTGTGGGCTGTAATGAAAGGACAGAGGCCTGGGCAGGGCAATGTGGGGCCCATTGTTTACTGGGGAGAAGCACCACAGCTACACTTTCCAGCGTTAAGAGATCAGCACTGAACATTCACTGACTTCAGAAATGGCACACAGAGTCGTCTCCAGCAGCACCACTTCTTTGTGCCTTCTGTCACAAGCTACCCAGTGCCTTTCCACAGCTCTCTGTGTGGATTTGAAGGGCTCAAGTGGCCACAGACACTTGTGTTCACACTGGCCCACTGTGGCACTGGGAAGGGCTCCCCACGGATCATGGCCCTGCAGCATTCCCATCCTGGAGCACAGACTGTACCTGCTGCCCAGCTGGGGTGTCTCCCAGCCACAAACCCATAGGAATATTGTTAGGAATTAGGTACAGCTGAATAAGGACGTGTCAGTCCCCAGTTGCACTGGTTTGTGCTGGGTTTGTCTATTGGATTGTTTGTTTTCCCCCACAGATGCAGCCTGTTATTGACACAAAACAGAGCCTGCATTTCTAAGGGTGGAGGAAGGGAAGCTATTTTGAAAGATACTGTGATCTACTCAGAGAACATGTTGGTCTGAGCCAAGAACAGGAGCCTTAGTCTAAATTCTTCAACTGATCTTTGCTTGACCTTAGGCAAGCTTCTGCCTTGGTTTCCCATGCTAATACTACTTGTGTCACAGAGGCAGAAATTGTTATTAAATATCTGCAAATTACTTTGAAAACCTCACACAGGCAATACCTACCTTATGAAATGCTATTCTAGGGGAAGGAATCCTCAAATGGATAGGCATGCAAGGTCTTGAGGTGTTCTTAAGTTCTACACGTGTAGTGCTGACTTAGATGAAAAGTACAAAGAATTAATGCAGGAAGAGAAATAGGAGAATGTGTTGTTTAGCTGTTTTTTAAGGTATAAAGGTACCTTTTCAGCTTTCTTGTTTCTCAGTCCACTGCTATCCCCAGCAGTACCTGGCAAAGCTAAGCAGACTACTAAACCAACGTTCCCTCTTGTTAGAAAATGCCTTTCTAAAAATAGTGGTTTATCTTGCACATGAGAAACATGAAAAGGCAGCACCAAAACATCTGGAGATTTGAGTCAAAAGGAATAAAGATTTCTGTTCTGATATCTGTTCAAATTAACCTCCAGTGAATTGGATGGGATTGTTAATACTTTCTACCAACCCTTCCCTCACCATGGAGTCTGATTTCTCAGTCAAACAGAGGTGATAGCTCAAAAATCTGCTGTTTAAACTCCAATATCATGGATATTATCAGAGATTCCATTGTGGAAAGCATGAGGTTGGAGTTGCACTTAAATATGCAAAAACTCCCAGTTCATGTGGAAAACACACCATGTCTAAATAGTACAACCACTCATTATAAGCAAGTGACCCATATCCCAGACCAACAGAAGGGCAGTAAGGCTATAGATTTGTACACATGAAAAGCCCCTCAACATGTTTTCTTATCTCTCTGGGGTTTGGGGATGAGGACTGGAGTCATAATGTAAGAGCAGAAGCAGAGACTCATTTTGTAATGGGTCTCTCTGTAATTCAACACAAGAGCAGAGCAGCAGAGACCAAGCCTTGCAGCAGAGCTACTACTGTTTCCTCATAAAGAGCAGGATTCAGAGACATTTATAATGCAGAGCTCTCACCTCTGGAATTTATTTTCTTAGCTGACCTGAAAGCAGAAACAACCACTGGCACACAGGTACTGAGAGACCTCTCTCCACAGGTGTTTGCCCAAAGGCTCCGGGAGGAGTTGTTTATTTTGGGAAGTTCCCTTTCTTTCCTGTGCAGAAAGGCAAACCTCTTTATTCTCTCTGGGTCACACACATGCCATAGGCATGCAGAGAGAGCCTTTTGCATGACTGGCATATACATGTGGACTGTTTTACCTGTGTTTGCAAAAGCAAACACTCTGTTCCCCAACTATGTCTACCAGAACAGGGCAAAACTCTGCTGTTATTTTGGTCTTTCTGGTTTCTCTTTCAGAAAGTTAAAGCTCCAGCTGGCAACACCACAAGGTCAAAAGCCAGGGAGAAACAAAGGCTTGGTAAAGTTTCACCTAATACTTGCACTTATTTCTTTAGAATATACTGGTGTGGAGTTGAACCCTGTGCATGGGCCTGATGCTGCAGCACCTGAGGTGGGCAGGGCAGAAGCAAAGGTGTATCTATATATCCTGCCTCAGTTTTATGTCATTGCCATTCAATGAGGACAATACTGAATTTCAGATTCACAGATACTTGTTACTCCATCCACTTATGGTAAAACAAGAAATCTCAGTGCACAGTGCCAGAGAAAGGACTTCTCTAGTCAAAATGAGGCTATCCTGATACACAGTGTTGCAACTCTGGATTTTCATGCAGAGCTGGGGAGATGTGCCAAGGCAGGAACTGTCTCTGAAGAGAGGAAGATTTTGAGATATGAGAAGTACAGGCCATCTCTCAGTGCACTCATGGTCTCTACTCTCCATCTCCAGGAAATGAATGCATGCAGCCTGCAGAGTTTAATTCTCTTTTGGTTTATTACTATTTAAAAATCAGGTTTTGTATCCCCTTCTACAGAGGCTTCACCTTCCAACAGAACATACAAAAAATACACACAATAGAAAAAAAAAAGATAGGTAGGTAAGTTGCTTTATACAAACAGGTCCCTAAGAACCCAAAAAGGCTAAAACAGGCTCGGTTTCAATAGAAGCAGGCCCATAAATAGGCAAGAGACTTCATTCAAGTAGGGAAAGAGTCATCCATCCTCACCTAAGATCCTTTCTTGCTCACACTGAAGACAATGGGAGGATTCCCAACTTCAGTAGAAGCAGGATTGGGATTCATCAGAGCCAATGGCAAACTTTTCTGCTCCTTCCCTTCCAAGGCACTGTCTCTTCCATATGGTGTGCAGCCAGGGAAAAAAGCCAGTTTTCCTGGCTCATCCCACACTCATGTTTCAGTTGTTCACTCTACAGGACATCTGAGAACAGCCTTTTATTTTCTTACTCTGGTATGTGCACTAATTGCAGCAAACTTTCAGATTACAGCAGTACCGCAGAGAAATCCTGAGCCCAAGAGATTCCTTGAGAGCCAGCAGTCAGTCTGACAGCTTTGCAGAGGGCATGTAAGAGTTGCCTGGAGAAGGCACCAGTTTGTGGACACAGCAGCCAAAAGCCATTAGCAAGCATGAGAGTGATTTATTACAGAATCACTTACCCAAGGTCACTCTGTGACTGCAGGATGCTCAAGAGCAATTATGGCTGCCAGTGGCTGCATGGAGTGTCCCCATGGCCCACATGGACACCAGGAGGTGGGAGGGAGTCACTGGAACACCAGTGAGGTACCAGTTACCTCCTTCCTTCTGCACACCTCAGCTCAGAGCACCTCCAGGTCTCCAAAATTCCTGTACAAGCAGAGGGGCCGCCCAGGAAAAGCTTCATTCACATAAACCCTGAGAGCAGATCAATTGTGCCAGGCAGCCTTTAAATGATTTAAAATATCTCACCTTTCAGGAACAATGTGGCCAAATGTTTAGCTTTGCATTACAGCCGGAGTCAGGGAGGCCCAACATCTGTAGCAGTTCAGCAGCACAATTTGGCATGTCAATCAAATATTGGCACGTTCTCACCCAAGGATTATCATCATCTCATCTCACAGACAGGAACAAAACACAGGAAGAGGCTGGAGATGACACAGGGTGTTAATTCTTTACAAACAGGCAGTCACTGCCCACTACCACAGAGCTCCCAGCTGTGGTTTTCCACTGACATTCCAGAACCATTCCAGCCATCACCACAACCCCTGGCAGCCAGGGCTCCTGCTCCAGCTCTGCATTGCTCTGTACTTATGTCACATCACTATTTTTAAGTGGTTGGTTTAGGGTTTTTTTAGTTTGTAGCCAAACAGTTCCCTGGTGCTTTAGAGCTCCCACAGTGATTATTTGCAGAGCTGTGCACAGCTGGACAGGCACCACCCTGGCACAGGGGTGTGAGGAGGGTGAGGGGGGCAGGGGGCAGGCAGGACACCATCCCTGGCTGTACCTGTGGCCCAGGGGCACTGCCTGCCTCCCTCCTGCTTCCTCCCTCCCTCCAGGTCCGGACACAGCACTCTGGCACACGCCTCCTCCTCACAGGGACAGGGAGCCGCAGCACACTGGGCTGGAAGCCAAAGCTGTTCCCAAAGGCTCACTCACAACAGCTGAAGGATCTTGTTTTGAAAAGGATTTTCAGGATAAAAAACTGTGACTCTCTCAGGAAAACCGTGGGATCTTCCAGAATGTGTTTTAGGTTTTCCTATTGCTTTTTTTCCCCCTCTCTTTGCTCATTTGTTTTGTCTCTCAGGGTGGAACTGAGAGCATAAAGCTCAGAGATTCACTGTGAGCTCATGTTCTGTTCAGTTCAAAGTCAGGTATTGTGCCCAGGCAAAAAGTGAACAGTACAAAGGTGGCTTAATTTACATTTGGATATTGACAATGCTGTTAAGGTATGATAATGCTGGAAAAGCCAGCACATTCCATGGTTCTGTTTGGCACTTGCTCTCAGAGTTTCTGCCACGCTGAACAATTGAAAATATCTGATTGTTTTTGTGGTGGTAAAGAAAAGCCTTTCCTGTTTCTTTATTTAGAATTTTGGTGGCTGTTTTTCACCTTGTCCATTTATCTCTCATGAAACCCAAAGAGAGCCCTTGCTCTCCATTCATTCTTCCAACACTGAAGTCTGGAGTTCCTTTGAAGTTTACTTTGGCATCTACTTCCTCAAGCAAGCACCTTAAAAAAAATTAAAGCTGAAAGTGGTACCCCACTCCCGACTCAAGACATAAGTTCAGATACTGATTTCTAGGAACAAAGATTTAGTGAAAAAACAAGACACTAAAGTTACAACAGAGCCTACAAAATCTAGGTTAGCTTTCATACTAGCAATTCAATTAGTTGAGTTAGATAGACATTCAGTTACACAGCTCTTCTATTCAAGTCATTCCTTACTGCTGACAGCAGTTGAGGGAGGAACAATAATTTCAGGGAATACATGGGAAATAACAAATATTCCCTAAGTCACTGGCACTCAAACAGGTCTAAAATTGTGACTGGGCATTTACAATTATTCAAAAGATTGGTAGGAAGACCAACTCCACACCATCTTGGCTTTAAAAAACAAACAAATCATCCCCCCAACATATAATATTTTGCCCTACTATAATTAAGGCACTGGATTGAGAGAAGGAAAAA
Organism: Sakesphorus luctuosus; assembly: GCA_013396695.1. Lineage (NCBI taxonomy): Eukaryota > Metazoa > Chordata > Aves > Passeriformes > Thamnophilidae > Sakesphorus > Sakesphorus luctuosus. The sequence goes on from VWZD01010701.1 coordinate 9,229, forward strand.
TCTGTGTTCAATTTCTGGTTCTGCTATCAATTTCTCACATCATCTTGGGCAAATCTCTCAGGACTGAGAGCTCACATGCACCACATTACCATGCACCAGGTGAGCCCCAACAGTAACTTGTCTACACACATTTAAGACATGACAAATGCAAGGTCATGTCACCTAATTTAACTCAGTACAGAACAAATTTATATCAAATTGCTTTACCTTGCATTTGTTGTGGATTAACAAAGACCAAATCAGGCAACAAAAGCAGCCTGACAAATCTGTGCCCCTACATTTAACACAACACTTAAGCATGCAAATGGGTTTTAGTCCTTCATCTCTCTTTCACTCATTCACCTACAGGCATCTATTCCTTTTGTATCTGTCTTTAATGTTTACATTATGAATGACTGCAGATGTTTTAATCACACCTAATACAGAAGGCTCTGAGCCTCAGATGAGAGGTTATGTGACTCATAATACAAACACTACAACTCTGATTATCTAAATTTGTATGAACTGAAGTTCCCTTCTTGGCAGAGAAGTGCACGTGCTCCAACATTGGATTGCAGTGCCACCAAAGGGGATGACAAGGAAAGGGGGTGGCCCAAAATCAGAACTATCACCTACACACTGATATGCCAATTAAAAATAAAATGTAACAGCAACAAGTGAGGCTGCAGCTCAGGGCCTGTGAGCTGAGTTTGCTGTTTGGAACTCCCTCATGTTCTATGAAAAACAGACATTTCCCAAAGCACAGAATTTGCATGTAGTTAAATTACTGTCCAGAATGGACCAGTATGCCCCCCAAAAAACAAAGAGTACTGAGAACACACCACAGCTAAAGATCTCCCAACCTCCTGCTGGCACTTGCCTGCATCAGCCTCTTGTGCTTGTACAAATCTCTCCCATACACACCAGGATGATCTAGAACTGTCATTTCAGGACTGTAAACTTCCTGCCTAATTGTTTTCCTGTCCACTAGACTGAGAAGTAAGTAGTTTTCATTCAGTGTACTCATGACAACTTAGTAAGCATTTTCTTTGACAAGCAGAATGCACAGTTAGTGTTTTAGAAGGCTTCAGTTTTAGTTCAAGGCTTTTCACTGGTTTCACCAGGTCAAATTCCATAGCATTCAAAATTAAATTCTCATAGACGGGACCACAATTCAACCCACTGCTAACACTAAAGGCAGTGGAGCTGAATGCAGGATGAAAATGCCCTGTACTGTGCACTTGGCTTTTGGAATTGAATTTTGTGACCATTGCACCCTCTTGGAGTGCATAAAGGAACAGGAGGGACACAAACTTCCCTCTTCCAGCACACAGTCTCTGTTCCACAGAAACCTCCCTTGTGGCTTAAATATGAGCTATTAGTGCAACAGTGACTGCAGCTGCACCTGCTAATCCCAGGGAATTGTTATGCTGCCTGGAAAGCCTGCTCCAGCCTGACTTCTTGGCAGCTTACAAGGTTGTCTCAGCATTGTCTAGATTTGTAAGGTATTTTAAAATGTTTTGTCACTTTTCTGAAATGTTCTGTTTCTACTTCTCAACTAATCTTACCAGTACAGCAAGAGCAATTCCATGAAGTTTTGGTGTGAAGGTGGGTTTGGTTTTTATCTTGTACATGAGGCTCATACCTATTCCAGGGATTCTGGGGGAAGATGACTGGAGAAGAACATGTCCTTCAGCCTCCCAACACAGATTAATAGCAAAACATCAAGTCCACTGCAACATGCTCTCAATTTAGAAAGTGCTGATGCTATAAAGAGAAAGCCATTGATTATTCATCCTGGGTTTAGAATACTTGAGAGCAAGTACAAAAAAGTAGCTTCTTACAATAGAGAATCTGGGGCTTCTAACTGGAGAATTTAGAAGGTCATTCCAAAATCCATACACTTACAAAAGGCTCTGTAATTCTAACATAAAACCAAAATGGGAATGTGCCTGATTTCAGTTCTGCATTGGCTGCAGGGTTTGGGTCAGGGGCACCTGGGCAAGGCAAGCTGTGGTGCAACTGCAGTTTGTGGCTCCACCACCTTTAGCACAGCCACATCTCCTGCAGCAGGTGTGGGTCCTGCACTGAGGGTCTGTCCTGCTCCAGGGCAGGGACAGGAGACAGGGACTGTTTCATGGGATGCAAGTTTGCTGTGGGATTTGGGCTCTTCAGAATGGCCTTTTAGAAACATTCAGAACACAAAGCAGTTCACCAAATCACTGCATAAACTTTTGCTCATTAACCCTCTCAACAACTGTGATGTGGAGAAAACTCTTCACACATGGGAAATTAAGGAATAAATTCAGGAAACTGTTCTATGTGACCTTAAGCATCAACAGCAGAACCATAATTAAAACTCAGAGTATTCCTAACTCCTAACCCTGTGTTAAACAACATTTATACCTGGGTTTGGTACATAAAACCTTGACAAGTTACATGGGAGGAAAGGGAGGGTCAAGAAAGGACATTATTTCTGCACAAGTGGTATTTTCAGATTAAGTGGAACCTCCAACAGCCTAAATCCCAGCTCCTTTCCATTTTATAATCAGTTCTTTTTCAGAGATATGCTGTTTGCAATTCCCACCTCTTACACTAGAAACCCTTCTCTGGAAAAGAAAGGAGTCAGACTGGCTTTTGCAAACCTGACTAGAGGCAGATCAGGAGAGCACAGCTGTGGCCAAAAAGCCCAGCTCACTGAGAATACAGCACACTGTAGAGTGGGATTAACATCTTATTTACTGGCTCTCATTTGCACACCTTTTGGACAGGTGGCTCAACTGCTCAAAAACCAGACAAAACGAGGGGATGCAAAGTAACATACTAACTTCTTTAATAGAGTCCAATCCAATTAAACCAAAATCACTGTGAACCCCTGGGTTTATTCACACTAAACAAGTCCGTGGTACATAGTGTTAACCCGAGAGCTGACCGTGTTCAAACCCTACGTCCCCGCATGAAAAATGAGCACCAGTCAACCAGACTGCAATGGTATTTTTCCTTTTTTTTATGTGTGTTTTTTTTCTTTTCATAAAAACTATTTCTTTCATAGACTTAAAACAACCAACTAGCCAAGTTATTAATTATAGTACATCTAAAAAAAAAAATTAATACTAACCCTAATGTGACTGCTGCTTTACGAGTGCTCTGTGTATCGCCTTAGACTGGCTTTTCAGTAGCAATTCACTACAACAGGTCCTAAAATAATAACAATAAAGAATTAAAAACCTGACAGCAAGTTTAATGGTCAAAAGTAATAAAAACAACCTGTTCTGAAAGGTGATTTTTCTCAGCAGTTCAGTCCTGCTGCAGCACTCACAGCCTCACAAAGGCAGAAGGGGTTCGAATTCTCTCACCTTCTTTAGATTTTTTCTGGTTTTAAAAGGACAACTGCATTGTAACCTGCTAGGAACCACGGGGCATCTTACTTAGTTATATTCAATAGTGGGTCTGTTTTTAAAACTCACTGTTTCTCTGGGGTAGTTTAGGGAGGGTGGGGAATAGAGAGAGAATAAAAGCATAGCTCCCTGTAGCTGTAGCTCCCCAGGTGCCTCGTCACTAGGACTGCCTCCTTCTCACACCAGTGCTGGCAACTTTTCATTATTCCAGAAGAACACAAAGAAACACCAGCAGCAGCCTCTAAAGCTCCATTTAGTGTTTTAGGTCATGTCTCCTATTCAAGGCCACCATCTTCTGTAATTTATCAGCTAAGAAGCATTTTCTCCCTCTCCCCAGTGAAGATTTAGAGGTGGGGGTAGGCCATGAGACAAAGAGGGAAGCTAAAATGAATAAAAAATTCTCAGCTATAGAACCCAATTCCATTATTTCCTCTTTCATTCACAGCATCTTATCACTCTAGCCAGACTGCTGCTTTGCTTTGTTAAGATCAGACCGATCTCATTTCCCCTCCGGCCCCATTGGTTGCTGGTCGACCTCTGGATCCACCAGGGATGATGCAAATGCTGACTGGACGATCTGAAACCCAAAGGACTCCAGAAGAGACATGTTCTGTTGGGGAGAGAAGGGGGATCCCAAAGCAGGACCCAGGTCCCCCAGAGGGCCACCCAGGGCCCTGACGTGAACTTTCTGTATGTGTTTGTTCAGGTAAGACTTGGATCTGAAAAAGCTGCCGCACTCGGGGCACGGGTACTTCTTCTCTCCTTCCGCCTCCACCTTGTTCTTGCTGACTGCCAGGTCACAGGAGAAGGACCCATTGGTGCTCTGCTTCTCAGGAGTCTTGAGGTCACTGGTGTCAGAGAGGTCTCCGTATGAATCAGAACTCTCAATCGGGTCCGAATGGGAACATTTCTGGCCTTCTACGGCAAAAAGAAAAGAGAGAGGTTTTCAGAATCTTGTGTCCCAAACAGAGCACTCAGTGTGCATTAAAGCAGCCTGTGTGGGTTACCACCTGATCACAGCAATGCCTGTCGTGACAGAGTGTGACACACTGAACATCCAGTCCCTCACATTCTAGAGCCCTGGGGCACAGGGCCCCTTTCCAGGCTGCTCTCTGAGCAACAGCTGGGGTTTCATCAGGGACTTGTCGTGACACTGAATGCAACCAGAACGGGGCTCTGGTTTAGGTAACACTTCTTGAACCCCAAAGATGTCTCACAATGTTTACACCTCAGACACTACAAAAGGCCTAATGATGAGTTTTTAACTGTGCAATTCCCTCACACACTTCTGAAATATGGTTGATACTTCAGGGGAGAGCCTAGAGAAACTTCACAAAGTACAAGAGGCTGCAGCAGGATGGGAAGGAACCTGGAAATACTCGGCAACAGCAGCGAGCTACTGCAAATGAAGTGCAATTCCATTTAGTCTCAGGAAACACCTTTTTCCAAGTGCAACACTGTTAGAAGTGAACCTCACAATCTAAAATTGCTCCGTCTTTAAATGCTGTAGCGTGAAACAGGAGAGATGTTAAGGACACTATTTTAAAGTTACTTGGATACATATCCTAGCAAAGCCATTGGTATGTTTGGAGTCTCCTCTGGCACTATGCCAAGGAAGTTTGTCCACACTTTTTGCTCAGTGCATGTGAATGAGCGTGAGAAACCCAGACATACTCACTGAACAAGTCTCTGAATACAAATAAGCTGTACCTACTATTAACTCTAAAACACCAAAGAACCACTTGGCACAACCCAAAAGACAGATTTGCCCTGGACTCAGCGTTACAAACCAAACAGGATATGCATGAAATCAGTACACCACTGAGCTGGAGTAAATCTCTTGTTAAGTCAGCACACCACCCAAAACCAAAGGGCTACTGTAGGAACTCTATCAAGACTTCAACAGAAAAAATTACACAACTGTAGGTTTCTGCTGGCACAGACTTTGGTTAACCCAACCTGCTGTGTTCTCCTGGGCAAGAAAAAAAGATAAAAACTGTGGTTTCAAAGGATCTGCTCATGTTTCAGCTTCATCAGAAAAACTGACAGCTCAAGCCAAAAGGCTGTTCTACACAGATAAACACACTGAGGTTAAATACTCTTAAGCTATGCTTACAATAATATCTTTTTCCTTCTTTTTTCCCCCAGAATTTAAATGGAAGTTAAACAAAAAAGCATCAGTGCTATCATCACCCCCTGCTTCTCCTCCCCAGTAACAGCATTTGGAGTGTAAGTTCAGCTATAGACTGCTGCATGGCCCCTCATCACCTGCAGGATGACTCTTCATGAACTGCATTCTGCAGCTCCCCCTTTCTTCACAAGACACGTGGTTTGACTGACACGAGATTCAAGTGCAGTGGCACAAACACCCTGGCCCTGCCCTGCACCCCTCAGGCAAAGCTCCAACTGCTCCAACGAAGAGGCTCAAGATGACCTAACACGGCTCTCTCAATCTCCAAAATCAAAGAAGCTGCCAGAAATCCATATGCTCTTCTGTGTCCACCTCCTTCCCCCAGCCTTGCTAGACCAGCTCTGCAGGGGCAGGTGTCACATCGTGGGTGAGGCTGTGGGATTGCCCTGCGTGTCCCTGAGCTCCCTGCAGCATGTCCTGTCCTTCCTCCCTCCCAGCCCAGCGCCCACCACACCGTCCTGCCCAGAGCAGCAAGGTGCAGAGCAGCCAGTCTCTTGCCTTTGATGCCATAGGTCCTGACGCAGTGGAACGCTGCTCCCCCATTCGGGATGGACTCCTGGTGCCTGGAGACCTGGGGAAGGGGAACACCGTGGTGGGTTTTAACATGGACCTTTAAGTAGGAGGCAGAGGAGAAACCTAAACAAGATAAAAGGAGATGAGATCCTGCCACCAGCAAAGACACACATCTGCCTTCCCTGTTCCTTTAATCTTTCTCTTGCTCCTGCTCCCTGTTCCAAAGCTGCCCTTACACTGGCTAATCCCCCAGGAACGCTCAGGTAGGATCCTGTCACCATCAGGCAGGAATGAACTGCACACTTTTCATCAGACTGTGTTTGCTTTTTCCAGTCGTGATGAAAGAACAGCCTCCCTCAGAAACAGATGCTGTGGGACCAAACTGAGCAGATGACATGGGACTTTCTGGAGAAAAGGCAGAAGAGACATCATACAAAAAGGCACCCATGTCTCTTCACCATTTTCGTGCTGTTCTATTTATTTTAATTAAAAATGCCTTCATAATCTGATGATACTTTGGAAGACAGGTCAAATTAGTTTATTTCATGCTGTGAAGATTCAAAGGAATGCCATTTAGCAACACCCCTTGCTGGTATTTAGTCTGCTTTCCCCTTTCAGGTTTCTACAATTTATAGTGACTTCTAGAAGGCAGAAAGCTAAAACTGCTGAGTTTTTGAGTATACACTTTTGTCCTATAGTAATTTTTGGAAGACATTTCCCTGCATTCAGCTCATCCTGAGTATGTTGTCTACAGTTAACAAAAAATATTAAAAATAAATTTCAATATTTCCATCAGCTCTGATCTGTAAGCCCAAACCACTGAAATTAAAAACATGTATTTCAAACAGTTGATTTCTGAACAAAACAGTTCTTTACATTTGTGCATGTGCTTCTTAAAATGGTTTTTGAAGTCTCACAAATATGTCCTTTTCCTTTAATGCAATAAATTACCTCACATATACTTTGGAATGCTTTTAAATTCAATCTTAATAAGATCTGCAATTACTACATTTGGACCATATGTGAGGCACAAGGAGGACAGAGTTTTAAAGATTTCCTACCCAGGTAAACTTCCCAACAACCAGCTTCATTTTCTGTTAATTTTGAACAGAAAATTATGGCACTTTCATGTTAGAAACATTTTCTTTTAACAACTGAGAACACAAGACAAGGTTCACTGTCACAGACACAGAGTTCAAGGTTCCCTTTCTGGGGAGGGAAAACCCAAGTCCTAGAGTTTTTTTAAAACCAATACAGCATTTACAGCACAGGCCCCTGCAAGAGAACTTTCACACCAATACTTCACTTTAAATATGAATAGTTATTCTACTGTAAAGCCACTTTTATTGTGATATAACTGTCTTTACGTTTGAGGATAGATAATAACATCTTAGGAAGGATGAAAACCCAGTCCTGCTCACCCCTCTGGGGTGGATTTTCTGACAGCAGCTGTTAGTTTTAGGTGCTGAATTTAATGATGAATGTGGCTTTACACTAGATTTGCCCATGCCTGGCCAACAGAACGTCCCTCTACCCAGACCTTTCCTCACAAGCCAGGATCAAAGAGTATCCAGGACCTGCAGAGCAAGACAGATCTCCACAGCAATCTGCTGAAAGGGAGAAGGGCAGGCTGCTGAGAAGGAACAAGAGGCAGTTACTGTGGACCCCTGAGCTGAAGATAAAAGCACAGAAAAGTAGAGACATCACAATTCAAGACACCAAGAACATACAGCTCTCAAAAGACAAAGGAGCAGAATCACCCAGGCCAAGCCATCCAGGGAATCAGTGTAAGGCAATAATGCAAGACCTGCCCTCAGACACAAAATGCTGCACTGAAAATCCCACTGGGCAACAATACAACTTTTACATACACCAAAAATTTGCTGAAGATGTGGAAAGAATCAGTGTTTGACTGGCAGAGAACAGGGCACAATGTACAGATAGAATGGTGACACTTCCACCCACAAGGTACTCCCCTCATTCCTACGTGCCCAATAACCACAGGCATGCTGAGATCAACCTCTTTTATGTAGCAATGCACTGAAATCTCCCTGCCAGCCACTGAAAAAGGGCTGCATACAGGTATTCAGTGCTTTTCTGTACCACAACTGACACAGGACAATCTGAGGCTGTAATCTCTGCCACACAATATTATTTCTGAACTCTGCAATTCTATTTGTAGAGTACATTGTTTTATATAATGAAAACTGCTGCAAAGTGTGTGAGCTCCCCTTTATGCACTTGGCAGATGAACATGTGAGTCATCAACTTCCATCAAAGCCATAAGAATGCCAACTGCTTCATGGGAAAGTGTTTAAAGGCAGATTTTCTGGGAGTTGTTTTCATCCTCATTTTTTCCTGGAGCACTTAGCACTGGCCTTTTCTTCTCCACCAGACTAATTATGAATGCCTGTCCTAGGAAGATGGGGGTTCATGGACAATAATCCCTTACATTTAAGTCTCTTTCAGAACAAAGACTAATGCAGGGGATAAAGTGGCAGTATTTTTCAGAGAAGGAATGTATTTATTGTTTTACCTACACACATCTCTCTGCTTGGAGGAGAAGATTATTTCTTCATAGCAAAAGAATCACCATTAAAAACATGCATAGAGAAGAAATGACCTGCTTTATATAACTGGGACCTATCCTTTGATCTCTTACATAACATCTATATGGAGATAAATTGTAGAAATAATTGCAGGATGCTCCTTGTTCAAAAATTCTATTTTGGATTTAGCTGGAACGTGCAGAGAATGTTTTGCTTTAGTGGACTCTGTGTCCCCCATGAAATGTCCAAGAATTCATCTTACTGTAAATTCCATCCACTTGTGACTGGAGTATCTCCCCTTCTCCTCACTCACTTGATTGCTGTGAAACAAACAGTGTCTGTGTTTGAAACAGAAACCCAAACTTCTGAGTTGCACTTGTTCTTACAAAGTACCAGCTCCAGACTTGCCAGAGTCATTATACTCTGAATTCTATGGAAAAGCCCACACAAGCAAACAAAAGTTGCTAAGGATGGCAATAGAAGATTATGCAACAACACAACAGGAACAGGTTAAAGAGATTTTGTCTTAAAAAGGTTTAAGGATGATGGGTTTTTATAAGCTTAATTTGGACAAATTCTTAAAAAAACCCCCAAACCACAAGAAACAAACAAACAAAACAAAAATCAAAATCCCAGGGGGGAAAAACTACCAACAAAAAATCCCCCAAACCATTGCACTGTTTCCCTGATCGAAAAGATTTAATTGCTTTCATGATTATTCTAAGCATAAAGAGCCTGAGTAAGAAAATAATGTGGCAAAAGCACCAAATCACAGCTGATAATTTTTGGATATTAAACTCCCACGTTGTAAAAGAAATAAACATGATCAACAAATGGGTACACCCATGACATGGCAAACCACTGGCTCCTGCTTTCTGTCAGGTACTGAGTTCCACCCCCATCTCCTAAATCCATTAAACCTTTAAAAGAACACGAGACACTTAATTAAGTTACCCAGAAAAGCTTTCAGTCCACTGGAGGGATTCTAAACTCAGCTGTGTAAGAGTCACCTTTTCCTTTACTTTTGTTTTTTTTTTGTGGGCCAGCATCCAAAATTCTCTCTACAAGCAGCTTGAGCTTGAAGGGCATTCTTGGTGACAATTATTATATCCAGAGGTTGACAATGACTATATCCAGAACCAGCTAAGTTACAATTAAAAGATACCCCAGCACATTAGACAAGGGAGGAATAAACCCAACCCCACTGCACAAGCACTGCAGCCACAGCACAACAGTTGGGTTACTGCAGCTCCTGATTTCCCAACGTCTGTCAAACACATGGACCTAATGCAAGAACTTTCCACCAGACTTCACCTAGTCAGGCTCTACAAATTAAAACATATCTATTTAAAGCTATGAACATTGTGATTTGATTCTACAACACCTGGGATTAAAAGTTCTGCTGTCCTTGATCATAAACCTACAATCAAATTTACAGTGTAAAACAGTGAGTTCATAACACAGTTGTTTGACAAATCCATTCTGTAACTTCCCCTTCCTACAAGTTTTAACACTGAGTACATGTTTAACAGTAATTCAGATATATTTGCTGTAAATTGGAGTTCACAGCACACAATTCTGACAACTCCTATGAAATACACAAACTGGAAGAAGAAAGTAGTTCCTTAAAGTTTGCTGCACAACAGGTTCCCTTTCCTTCCACAGAGAAGTGTGTATTGAATGTCCACTTGGACTTGTAAAATGCGAATAAACCACTGAGTCATTTCATTGTTTTTGTGTCTTTGTCCCGCTGGCTTAATTTCCAAAGAGCTGCAGTGACATCCAGTGGTAGTTAAGTTGAAACTCCAGCTCACAAATCTTGGAAACAAGACAATTCCTGCCAGCTCCTGGGAGTTTCTGTCTGGCGCAGAGCTCAGCTGGGGGAGAGCAGGACAGCACCTGGATCTTGGATAGCATCTTCCACAAAAAGAATGGGCATAAGCTTAAGCACTTTTTCAGAAGCTGAAAAGGAGGGCAAACTTCATTTGACACCTTCTATCTGGAGCTTCAGAACCTCAAGATTTTCAGCCCAGATGCATTTTCCACTTGCACTGTTAACATCCCTTTCAGGGCCTAACAGACTGTTCAACTAGTGGGAACACCTCCCTTTCAATTTAATGTTTCTCATTACTCATCAGCTCCAAAAGCTCCCTGTAGAGTCCTCACATCAAACACAGAACAGCTTTATTCTCTCAAAAGATTTCACATCTCTTAAATTAGAAAAGGGAACACACATCAGAAAAACCCGACTCATCAGATAAAACAAGATCCCAAAACACAAACCTCTTCCAAGCCCTACTAGCTGTGTGAGCCAAGAGTGTATTTTGAAGTTGTGTATTAATAATTCAAAAATAAAGACACCAATAAGTCAAAATCATTTTTCCAGCTTGCCTTACATCCTACAAAACCTAAATTTCCAACTCTCTTCAACTAGAGAATACCACAAACAGATGGAAAGGCTTCACAAGCTCTTAGTCATACAATTCAGTTTTAGGTAGTCCTGCAAGGAGCAGGGAGTTGGATCCAATGGTCTTTATGAGTCCCTTCCAAATCCAGATATTCTATGATACTATGAAAAGCTGTATTTATACAAATAAAGGTAAAGCACATTTCTAGTGCTCTTTACAAAATTTGTTTCAGAAATGTACATGAATACAAAGCAATTTCTTGAGTTAACAGGGAGAAGCAGCTTGACTCTGCTGCACCAGGAGGTTAAGCAAGATTTGACAACATAATGCAGATTTGTTTATGCTCAGTGTATGACTTTCAACTTGATTTGTATTTCAGAGATTGTCCCAAACTGATTGCAAGGACTCAGGTCTAAGCAGGTATAGAAACAGAAGATGTATGGTGAACAGCAGCAAGACAACTTACCATTATTGAATTACCATTATAGAATTCTTAAAACTGCCTAGAAATAATTTGCTTCAGGTTTAAACTGAGCTGCTTTAGGAAGTGCCAGCCAGGTGAGAAGGCCAGCCCTGCAGCCCCATCAGGGCCCAGATTCAGTGAGCAAAGCAGAGGATGTTCACACACAGCACAACCTCCTCCTGTTGCAGACAGAGCCACGCGGCCCCACAGCTCCCCCTCTGCTGCTGGCCCATCCCCTGGAAGAAAAGAACAGTTTCTTCATTACCTCGGTTACAGATAGTGCAGAAATTGCTTGGTCCTTCACTATGCTTCTTCAAGTGATCTGCCATATATGCTGCTCTCAAGTACTTCCCACACACCTGGCATGGGACTTTGTCTTCATGACATGCCAGGTGTGAGCGCAGCCGGTCACGAGTGGCAAAGGAAGCATTACAAGTCTGCAGGTACAACGAGAACCATGTGACTCATCAACTCTGCTAAAAGCACTGACATTGCTGAATATATTTAGTATTCTTTAGAGTAAATACCTTAGATCCTGTGCAAAGACACAAATGACATGATGCACAAGCCATTTTCCCCACAAATAAAAAAATTCAGATCACCAATAAATTGCACAAGCTGTGATTAGCTTAATTCTAAAGAATTAAGAAAACAGCTCTAACATACTAAAGACAGTAAAACTTAAACCAAGATAGAGTTGTAAAGCTTTAGCTCCTCTCTGAGGACGAAGATACTAAAATTTTAAATAATATTTAACAACAGAAATAGCTCTAACCACTTTGTTCCATTTACAGTAATTTCTGCCATTTCACTGGGACATCACAATCACTTTGGACCACTCAAAATTGCCCTCTCTGTCATCTTCCTACATTCTACTCTTTGATGTGATCAATCTAACTTCAGTATACAGAATCCTTTTGGTGTATGAAGACATACAAACAAAGCATCAGAGAATTATCTGGGATGAGAATATGACGAAAGCAGCAGAGGAGTCATCCCGGCATCCACAGCAGCAGCGCAGACAAACCGGAGAGGTGAAGCCTCAGAATGGAGCAGGTATCAAAGTAACTGCAGGACACTGTAATCTGTTTATAACTTACCCCTGATCAAGGTATCATATTGCACTCACTACCACAAAACAAGCTTGATTTGGCATAAGGTAATACCCATTCTACTCGCCCCCTTCCCAGATGAAATCCACATGATGAGTGCAGGCTCCCTCCCGTTTCCACAGCCCCAGGAAGGGGCAGGCAGGCCCTGTCCATGGCCTGCCACAGCAGCTGCCAGTTCTGCAGGGCTCGGGCTGTCTGAGAGAGATAAATCACCAGCCACGTGCTGTGCAAGGGACTGGAGATCCAGCATGACCCATTTCACAGGTGTGAGAGGAGAACCCGAAGCAAACACATCACAGTGAGCAGACCAAGGGGCAGCAGAGTTGGTCAAGAGTGGAGAGTGTTTTGTTTGTACCACCTTTTTATAAAATAACAGAGTTTTAAGATATATAACCAGAAACCCCAAAAATGAGGTTATTAGGTGACTTGGGAACTGGATATATTCTATCTTTTCAAATATCAGTGTGTAATTAAATCACTGTTTCAATAGAGACAGACTTGTTAATGTAACAATCCTAATAAAATTTCAAAATTGTAATGTCAAGTAAGTGAAATTCATAATACAGAAGAAGAGGGTAACACATATAATTATACAAAATTCAGTTAATCAAGAGCTTAATCCAAAAAACATGGAAGGCAGCTGAAAAGTACCTATCAATTTCCACTCATTTGATCCTGTGAGGTGCTCAAGTGTGGCAAACTCCCAGGAAGCTGAGGCTGCTCTGCAGCAAACACCAGACTTAACACCTCAGAGGATCAGCACTTAATGAAATTAAAGGCAACAGTAAAGTTATCTGGCTTTCTGTGATCAAGTTTAACTAAGCTCACCAGACAAAGATTCATAAATCACAAGCAGTGTGAGGTTAAGAGGCAAGTTCTTGAATGTCAAAAAGGTTTCTCCTCCTTTGAAATCTCAGGACACAGCGCTGAGCAAAACAGGTGCAGTTTCACTTCTACAGTGGCCTTACAGGTGAACACTCTTTGGGGGCAGCACTGACACTGATCAGTGTGGTGGGGATCAGCTAAAGATACATAACTAGATAATCAATGACAGCCAAGAGATCCATCACCAGCAAATCTAAAGCTATTGAGCTGCAGTAACATCCATTCCTGAGCACTGGGGGAGCATCAGCTGATGAGCAGATCAGAGACAAATCACACAAACACAGGGATGCCAGAAGTAAAACCACATCTGACCCACAGCAAACTTGGCGAGTGGAAAGCTTAGGGAAAGGCAATATAATAATTTCTGTGTTTGATTTCTCACTCTTGCTGCTGAGTTGTGCAAAGCTCACCTTTGGATAAGCTATATAGTAAATATTATCTGTGAAGAAGCTTAAAAAAATAATTAAGTCCAGTGGAGAAAGCAAGAACCAGTTTAGCTGAATCATAACAATGGGAAACAGGACTAGATTTAAAGAAAACCCCAAAGTTAATATTCAAATAGTTAATATTTATAAAAGGTATATAGGAAAAAAAAGTCTTATTTTACAAAAGATGTGAAGTGCTAAATGAGTGATAAATATTTATCATTAATTGTTAATCATAGAAGAAAACTCTCCAGTGTTTTCCTATCAAACATTGAACAGGTATATAAATAGATCAAAAAAAGAATATATAAAGTTTAAAAAACATTGTTTAAGAAATACCTCTTGAAGTTTCAACTTTTCTATGGATGTGGATGTCTCTGAGCTTATTCCATGGTGGCTGCCATTTTCCTGCTAATAGGCAGGAAGTAAAAGAAATTAGGACAGGAAGAAACTCATTCTGCATTGAAATCAATGGGAAAAGCACTGGACTTGGGATGCCAATTAAGTTGTGCTTTAATTTAACCTGCATTATTCTTTTTAATGTGCCAAAACAACCTGTCTCTTGCCTCTGAGAAGGAGCAAACTTCTGTTTTCTCCCCTTGTTCTTTCATGTCCAGAGTTTTCAGATCACCATTTCCTCCCAAACTGCAGCTTAACTTTGCTCCCATTGACACACAGAAGCCCAACAGCTTCACCTTCCCATGGGGTCAGCACCTGAGCTATCCCACTGTGGCCACAAAACTGACTTACCCCATCTCCTACATCCAGGAGTCAACAGTCAGACTGGGAAAAAAATCATTAAAAAATCACCAGTGCAAGAATGCAGGGGAAAAGATCCAGAGTTACCAAAGTAAGTCCTTGGATCTGATTTCTCAGCTGCCTTGGCTCTGTGGAGACCTTCCCTAAGCTGAGTCTATTTTAACAGCAATGGAAAGTCAGGGCTTTGGCATCAGGTGCTAAAGGTGCTGGAACTTGGGACCCTTGTGAAGGGCCTGTGAAGCACAGATTTCAGGGGGCTGAGTGCAGGATTACACACAAACCACAGCGTTGCAGTGATGCTCAGTTTATCATTATCCACCTTCTCCTACTTCCATCATATTTATTCTGAAGTTGGGTTGACACCTTCCCTGTTTTGTTTTGGGATTCCATGATGCCACATCAACACAACACAGATATCTAGTGCTTTGCAAAGATACAGGAGGGCTCAGGTAAATGGCCAGTGGATTTTGCTTAAATCATAACAGAGCACAAATCACAAAAGTGCCATTACAACAGAGGATTCTGGAGTGCTCTTCTGTTTACCAACAGATTAATTCTCTTTTCCAGTAAACATAAACAAAGAATTACAATAAATCGAATGTTCAAGAGGAACACAACAGATTCAAAAAGGATGCTCAGTGCTGTTCAGGCTGCTCTCATGAGGAGCTAAGTTGCCAAACAATATCAAAGGAAAAAAAAGAATGGAAAATGGGCAAACAGTACACCAATATTAAACCATTTTCCTTCTTAGTGGCCAGATCCTGTATTTAGATACACATCAGGCAACACAAGTGTAATAATCACAAGAACTTTATCAATGTACACATGAGCTTTAATACTTGAAACAAATGTTGTGTGACAGCATCCCCTCTGTGTCAGTACCATGTGCAGCAATCTGTGCATATCTAAATTGTGCATATCTAACTCTGTGCATTTCTAAATCTGACAGGGTATTACAAAGTAGTTTTTGCAAAGACACACAACAGGTCATTAACAAATTTTCTACACCTCAAGATTCTTAAAAAATTAACTTTGCAGGGTTAAGCAGTCAAAATTCAAGAACAAACCAAGCCTGAAGAGCAACCTCAGCTCTGTCCTGATGCTTGTAACCTGCAGGCCATACCTGGTACCTGAGAGGAACAGTGCATGCAGCATTATGGCACTTCAGACAAGACATGGTGAGAGACTCTTCTTAGAAACTGCTGCCACAAAATACACGTGTGCAAGGAGATGGAGTTGAGCTTGGCTTACAATCTCAGCTTCCACGTGTCTTTACTCTCTAACTCTCAGTGTCTCCACTGATTCAGAGTTTATATTTAATACTCTTAAATCAGTCAGAAACTATTAAAAATTATCAGGCATCAGCTGGCAAAGGACAACTCCCACCTATCAGAGTTATTCATAAATTGTGTCCATTCAGTCACCCTGACACCAACTGGCAAAAGACTGATGAGTTTCTGTTCGTGTTGGGACCTGAACATTCATTTTTGCACTTGCAGACAAACATATGGGTATGGAAAACACTGTGGTTGTCTTCAGTTCCTCCACCCAGGTCCTTTGCTGTCCCCAAACTGTGAAGTCTTTTTATGAGTGGAATTTTCCAATTTGTATAAATCTATAAACCCTAAATCATCTTAAGAAGCTTAAGCCAACCTAAGGCTTTATATAGGACATACAGTTGAATCAATGTGATGGCTCCATGGCCTGACTTTCAAAGGTGCTGGATGTCAACAGAAACCTTCAGATGGCTCCAGTTATCTGTAATACTGTTCACTGGATTATTGGAACTGCAAAATGTTTCAAAACTCTCACGATTTGAAGGAAACATAGGAGAGATGTATCAAAACATGCAAAAATGCAGACAGGGAGGCAGCAGCCAAATAGGAGTGACTGAGTTCATAGAATGTGGGTAAATATTTGTAGAAGAAAAAAAATCCTCTAACTTTCACTGTCTTCAAAGAAAAAGAAAATCTTGCTCCAACTTCTTTAAATAAGTATTAAATAAGTCTTTCTTCAGGAACCAAGCAGGGAGACTGTTAGCTCAAGAAATGTTATAGAAATCTGCCCAACATCTATGTGAGGCAATACATGACAGTACAAGCTGATTCTCAGCTTTGGTTTTAACTGATACTTCCAGGCACCTTTTAAATCTCTCTATGAATGAATTACAAAATATATCCCTTCATTTGATCTTTCAAACCCTAACTAATGTTTTATTCACTGTGAAAAACTCCATACAGCATTATGACATTGTAAGATAAAAGGTATTGTGGTGCTGTTGTTTATATTCCCCCTGGGATAAAAAAAGCTTCCGATTTTGCTCAGTGCAATGTTCTGAAGGCTTGGGAGTAAAAAAAAGTGGTGTCTTGACAAGTTATACTAATTATGACTTACTAATTTTTATTTGAGATTATTAAAAAAAAGAAAGCATTGGAGCCTCCTGATGGCAACAACTGCAATTAAAAAATAAAAAGGGTGGGGAGTGGAGGGAATCCTCAGTGCCACTCACTTCAGGCCCAGGTGGCTGGGTAAAAGATCCTGGGTGAGACAGGAGGGAAGGGGTAGGAGGGGAGGAAAGCAGAAGGACCAAAGCTGTAGGTGACAGGAGGGGCTGGGGGGCAGGAACAGCTGTCACTGGAACACTGTTCTTCACAAACATTTACCCCAATTCACACATACATGGTCATTTTACTGGTACTTCAGAATTGTCTGCACACACAAATCCAATGCCAAAGATTACCCACACATCAGTCTAAACCCCTCTGGCTCCTACCTGACACTTGTGGGGTCTCTCTGAGGTATGCACCTGTTTGATGTGTCCATTCAAGTGGTCTGGCCTTAAAGGAAAATACACATAAGCACACTTAAAACAAATACTAAAAATAAACTTACAACTTTAACAAAGAAAAAAAAATCCCAGTGCTGGATCAATTACATATATAGTGATATTTAACTTTCCAAGAACCAGATCACCAGCTGGGATTCTACCTTGTTATGTACCCTCTCCAACTTGCTTAAAAGGCAGCATTTTCTGAGAAAGAAATTACGGCTGAATGATCAGAGAAAAAACAAAATACAGGTTATAATTTTTCAAGCCTGCATGTCCCCTTCCAAAATCCTATTTAGATCTTGACAATCAGGGCACTTTGATTTACAGTTGCTGAGTATTTGACAATCAGACCCTTTTGGTTTATGTCCCCAACATGGATGTAAAAAGCCAACCTTAAGCATCTCTGTGCAAAAAGAGCAACTCTAAACTCTGTTGCTGCAACACATTTTCCACCTGAAAGATGAAAAAATACTGTCCTAACTCACAGCTTAGTGGGGAGACTGCATTAATAAAAATAAAGTACTCTGAAGGTCCCAACTAGAAGGTGCAATGGAAGAGCAAATTATTACTGAAAAAAGTTAGACCATTCTTCACAACCAGCAAAGCCTAATTTGAAGAAGAAAGGGCTGAAGAGCTGCAGATTTTCCTGGTGGGAGTTTCTCCTAGTGGGAAGAAAGCTTTTCATTGTATGAGGCCAAAACTGCTTGGAAACAAGTTCCCCACCCTCTCCTCCCCCAACTTGCCCGCTGCGCCAATGGGAGGGCGCGGGATGGAATTCACGCACTGCGGACAGAAAAGAGGCTGAACTTTGCAGGGAGGCTCTCACAGGATGCTCAGCGAGGGCTGGAGTGGTGGAACCGGACGGACTGGTTGGGGTCCACAGCCCACCCCCCAGCCCAGGCACCTCACTGAATAAAGGAAAGGGTCCTACAATTGGACATGGCCCTTCCAACCTCCTCTGGCTGCTCCCGAGACTGAGCGCTGAAACCTCTCTAGTTTTCATTCATACCGCGATTTTACAAAGATATGCAAACACTTCTGTTGTTTACTTTTGTAACAGCATTCCTGCCCTTCACATTAACTTACTGGGAACAATGAGAACTCAACATGTATCTCCCCCTTGATGACAAAAACCTTTCATACAGCAACAGCACAAATCTTTAAGTGTCAATGAAAGCAATAAAAATTGGTACACGATCCCAGGTAGCTCTGCAGTAAGAAAAATACTTTCACTTCTAGCCATAGGTGAAATTTTAATTTTATGACTTTCCCTCACTAAATCTGCAGTCCTGATGCAGATGCATCCCTAATTATTGCCGATTAAAAAAACATAGGGGAGGGGCTAGATTTTCATCATTTATTTCAATAACAAAAAGTCCCTCTATCAAAAAGAGAGCTAATGAGAGCAGAAGTCCACAATTTGCAGGGGCTGAAATCCACAATTTATATAGCCTAGTGGCCTTTTGTTTTGTTTTCATATCTTGATTCCTTCCCTGTTAGAGCAAGTCCACTGCTGCAGAAAACTGACTGCTGGTACAGAAGTAATAGAGTGTATGCATCCCCCTCCCCCCACTACTTCTAATCTCAAAGCGAGCAGCAAACTTCCAAAAAAGTTTGAAATTCATTAACTCAGACTATAAGATACCACTAACACAACTACATGTACCAAACTACTTATTAAATTAGCTCCCACAAACAGCGACAACAGAAATCAGCAACATTAAATGCACAGATCTTACGTATGTTGCAGGGCAGAAACAGGATCCCCTTCAGAAGGATGTAAACCCAAAGGACACAAAGATCATGTAATAAAAGATACTTGATGCTGCAGCCTTTGAAATCTCACCTCTTCCTTCACATTTGGGTGATAAAAAACATTACGAACTAAGAGAAATGAAGGGAAGTTAAGAAAAAGAAAATTTAAAATGGATACGAGAAAAATAATAATCTTGAGATGTATTATTTTGCACTTCAACAGCACCTTCAAACTACCTACAAATCAGTGGCCTCAAGACACTTCTGGGAGGCAGGTAATTATTTCAATACCCATTTCACAGAAGAGTCGTTTGAGGGAGAGACTCATTTGCCCAAGGACAGGCTTACACCAAGTCTGGGACAAAGCTGGGAATGTTCCCCAGAAGCCAGGTGACTCCCAGTTCTAGGTCTTAATTACTTTTAAACCCTTTCAAGAGACTTCACAATAGCATCCCAGAGGAAATGAAGGAAGTCCCATTTCTTGAGACATTTTAAAATGGAACAGTGAAACTATCCTAAGTATATTCCCAAGGGATAGGAAAGAACTTCCTAGGTCTGTCTCCGTTTGTGTCTATGGTCCCTACAAGCACTCTCTTACCTGGAAAAGCCTTTTCCACAGCTCTGGCAGATGTAGGGCTTTCCCACAGAGCCATCGTGAGATCGAACGTGATAGGACATCCTGTCTTTCCGCTTGAACCGCAAGCCACACACTGGACAAGAGTAAGGCTTCTCACCAGAGTGCGACAGCTTGTGCCGATTCAGGTGGTACACGTCCCGAAAAATCTTGCCACAGATCTCACAGGCCACCTGTTTCCTCGTCCTGCTTCTTTTTCGGGGTGCATCGGGGTCATCCTGACCAGGGACACCATTTTCACCCAGTCTTGGGGGTGGGATGTCTATGTAGCCCAGCTGCAAGCTCGTCACCCCGTGCTGAGCCTCGTGCTGCCGAAGACGATTCGCATCGGTAAACACCTTCCCGCAGAGGCCACAAGGCAGGATTCCAGCCTCCCGCAGGCCCCCCGGGGAACCGAACATCATGGAGTCCAAGAGGTTGGCTTTGCGGGGACGCCCTCTGCCCCTCTTGGTGCTTAAAGTGGGGGCACTAGCAGCAACGTTCTGGAAGGGTGAGGCCAGCAGTGGTGGGGACAGAGGTCCTGCCACCATGGGCAGGCGGTCCACGCCCTGCAGCACGGGCAGGGAGGACTGCGCGGCGCTGAGCGCGGCACGCGTGGCCTCGTCTTCGGGCATGCCAGCGATGCCGTTGCCATTGGGCGTCAGAGTGGCACCGTTGGTCATGTCGAGAGGGAAGCCAAGGTCGGCAGCCCCCGGACGGAACAGCATAATGTCAGGGCGTGCTGGGGGCACGAGGAGCTGCACGTTGGACTGCTTGATGACCTCCTGGCAGATGTCAATCACGGAGCGCATCAGCAGGAACTTGGCGGCCGTCATGAGCTCCGGGAAGCTCTCCAGCCGCACCACGATGCGCGACGTGTAGGCGAAGTCCAGGATGTCTCCGAACACCTTGGAGCTGATGGTGTGCATCTCCAGC
>VWZD01010701.1:30811-68355 GCA_013396695.1 Sakesphorus luctuosus
CACCCCGCCCGCCCGCGGGGGCTGGGGGCTGCAGTCTCCCCCTTCCCCAGCACCGATCCTCCAATGCCGAGCCGGCAGCGAGGCCCCCGCCCGCGGCACACGGGGGTGGCGGGGCTGCGCTCGCCCCCTCCCCCAAATATCCGGGCTGCAGCTCGCCCCCCAGGCCCCCCTCCCGCCGGGGAGAGGAGGAGGGGCCGGCGGGGGGGCTGCAGGCAACCTCCCCCCCTCCCCAGGCACGAATCGTCCAATGCAAACCCTCCCGGAGCTGCAGAGGCGCAGAGCGGCCCCCACCTCCTCGGCTCGCCTTAGGAGAGCCGATCCCAGAGGGGCCAGGGGCTGCAGAGCAGACCGGCCTCCCCCCGGTCTTTCATTGCATTGCTCACCCCCACCCCCCGTACCGCGATCAACTCTCAGCCTCGCTGCGAGAGCGAGGCGCCGGCATTGTGGGGGAGGGAAGGGGTACAGCGGGAATTCTTGCAGTGCAAAAATGCCCTCCCCTCGGGAGCAGTTGGGAGGGACGGTCCCCGCGGGCCGGGGGCTGCGGGAGGCACCGGCACTTGGCCTCCATGTTGGGGACACGGGGCTGCCCCGCGGTTCCCACGCGCCCCACGCCCCGGCGCTCCCGCCAGTTCCCCTTCCCGCGCCCGGGTTAAACGCTCCGAAATGCACCGCCGAATTCACTGCCCGGCGTTGCCTGGACTGTCCTAGTGCTGAACCTTCTCTGTGGGCTCGAGGTCTCTCTGTGAAGAGCTGCTGTTCCAACATCATCATCATCATTACTCATTTGAAGCTGAAATCTGCTTTCTGTCTCATTGAAGAATTTTCCCCCGAGTTTTGAAGACGGATCTCTCCCGCTCAACACACACACATTCCCTGACAGAGTTTTTTGTTTTGTTAAAGACAACACTTGGGAAGGGGGGCGGGAGGGGACGGGAGGGGGGAGTGTTCAAGGGCACTTTTTTGCATTTGTAACATCAAACCTAATTAAGAATCCTTGGACCACCTATTCACAATGTAATATCGTCACTTAAACTATTCTGTGTAAAATACTGAACTTGGCACATGTGAGGGCATCACAAACTACAGAGGCTTCCAAAAGCTCAAACCCAGCACTTGAATTAAAGAGTGGTGGAACTGAAAAAGCGTTCTGGGTACTGATGTGCAAATGAGCACACCAAGCTTCCAACTTCCAAAATATTACATTAGCACTTAAGGCCACACAGTGCCCTCAGCCTGGGTGCCAGATTTCCCCGCTTTTGCTGGGAACTGTTTGTCTCCACTGTAGGCAGACTATTACCAGTAGCTTTTTATTACTGCACTTTGTGTGCACGCACCCTGATATGAACATGTATTTTTAGAAATTTTAGGCTGAGTGGTAGCAATGCTGACAAACTCAGCTTAAATACACCACATTAAATAGATAACACGGTGCTCATACTCTGTAAGTCTGTGTGGCAAAGACACACGAATTGTACTCACTGCAGTGAGGAAAATGATTAACACACCAGCCAGGCTGCACACACACACAGCAGTTAAAGAATCTGGAATTTGCTTATCTTTCCTAGTGGCTTTGGACAGTTGTGTGCCTTTCCTCCAGTGGTTTATTAATTTGCTTTCTTTTAGCCCCCAGCCTCCTAACATGGTTCCTGCTTCCTATTTCAGTTCCCTCCTCGCCTGTTCTTTGTCTCTCCTCTAGGCAGGGGGAGGGGGGGTCCTGCTGCTCTCACTGCTCTCTGCTCCGAACTTTCTCCAGTTGCCACGGAATGTTCTGGTTTCAGCTTCCAGCCCTCCTGTTTAAAGGCACCATCCAACACACCCTGCCCCTTTCTCTAGGTAAAAGTTAAAAAAACTCCAAAGCATGGCTGTTTTTTGGCAAGTGACCCACTCACACTTGCCACGAGGATGCCAGATCAGCACACTGGGAGCTCATACTCGGGATAGTTGCTGGATGCTCGTTCAAGATGACTCCCAGCACCTTGCACTCCCAGGTAATCATAGCCCTTCCCCTCGGCTCCTCAGCACTCTCAGAGTACTGACTCCTGTTAGCACTCACAACCTGACTACTCTGCCCACCCTCACCCTATGGCTCCACTATCACATTTAAAGGACCACTTCTACAGCATTTTCTGATCCCAAACATACCCTGCCTCAGAATATGAGACTAGCAAAGTAGCCATTCAACTAGTGTTGGTTATAACAGCCAAATTGCTCCTGAAAATAAACAGTTTGTGCCACATTGAGACAAAATTTGGCTCATCACTGTAAACAGACTTGTAAGGTGAAGTTCCCTAAGTTTAACATGATTACTAAATAGCATTTTTCCATAAAAAAACTGTGTAAGCAGACAGGAACGATTACATTTTAACTCAGTTACTATCACAACTACCTAGTTACTGTTGGAAGACAAACTTCCCAATGATGTTTAAGCAAGTTTTAAATTTAAATTCTAAAATTTACATTTTCAGTATATAGGATTTCCTCCCCTTCTCCGATGATTCCTAATCTATTTTCTCTGTCTTCTTCTGCACTGGAATGTGCTGAACTTCTTTTGAATTCATCTCTCTTTTAAATAAAGGCATTTTCCTCAGCTACTTTATTCAGCTTCTCACTATTTCCTGTCTCACTTCTGCTCATGGGAATTCCTGAGCTGTCCCTAAATGTTTTGCAGCTGCCTGGTGCCTGCTGAAGCACTTTGATTGGTATTTCAATAGTATTAATAATCCTCCTGTGCTGCGAACATGTGTGTACCATTTGGGACTGCACACTGTACATTGCTCGCTTCACTGCAGATCAATTGCTACTGGCCTTACTCAGAAGTGCAGACCTTAAATTGGTGTGCAAATATAGGAGGTAACAAAAGACTGTTGCAGTCAAATCCATTCAAACATATTTGGGTATATGTTAATTAGAGCTGACTCACACCTATTTGTTCAACACTCCCAACTCATGAATCTGTGTAGGTCTTGAGGCTACTGAAACTTTTCAGAATAGTTGCATTATTATACACTTTAAGAAGGTTAGTCACTATTTCACATGGATTATGATATTAGCAGAGACATTTGTGCATAGCACTTGTGCCAGCTAAGCAGTCATATGAACCATTTCCTTTCTGTGTGTGCTCCACAAAAATACACAACATTGTGCAGTTCATGGCACACTTGCAATTTCAGTCAGTAGCTGTCAGTATTTCTGAGCTTTCACTGGTATTTTAATTAACTGCTGCTGATCTAACAAGCAATTAATTCAGCATTCATTACTTACTAGGTTGATTATTACTTAAATTTAGTTTTCAAAGCTTGCTCAGTGTTTTATTGGGAATCATCCCATGAGAATGCCAACCCTGGCAGCAAAGATTCTCAGGCTTGGAGACAGCACAGTGTCCTCTGTAACCCAGACGTGGGTTAGTGATTTGTCAGCTTTCTCCTCTAGAAGCAGACAAAAACTCTTGTTTAAAAATATCAGGCACCCTCGCAAACCCAACAGCAAAAGGGAGATATTTGGTGCTGTGGAAAGTATGCAGAAAGAGTTATTTTAAAAAAGGGAAAACTGCACTGTTTGTTTTCCCTCTTTTTGTGCACTCTCCTCACTGCTCTCATGTGCTGTGTAGTCCATCTGTTGCACGGCTGTCCATGACAAAATCTGGAGAGCTGATGCTAAACGACAGAACTTTTTGTTGTTGAACTAATATAACACAGTCTTGGAAGCCAACCTTTGATACTTAATCTCCCTTTTGTTCCCCTCATTTCTTCATTCTGCCCAGTTTAACTTATTCTAGACTGCCTGGAATCAATGCAACCTGAGCCATTCAAAACAAGCTTGCCACATCAGGGACTTGGTAAAAATGGAAATGCAACCTAGGATTCCATCCCCTTGACCCCCCATGAATTAGGCATCCATGCCTAGCTAAGCAAACCTGACAGACAAGTTCCTTATGTAAAACATACATTGCAGTCCTAAATATGCAATGCAAGTAACAAAGGTTTGGTATTTACTGATTAATAGCAAACCACTGTGCTGTCCCAAAAAGGACAACTTCTGCATAGATGCCATGGAAACTGGCATAAAAAAGGTAATCCAGGAAGATAGCTAAGAACAGACACACCTGTACCTTTTATGACCTTCAAAAGATACACAACTGTCAATTGCCTCTAGAATTAATTAAGAAGTGAATTGTATCAACTTCACCTCAGGCAATCAGTATTATACCTCCACTGAAGATTCAGTACTATGGACAGACAAATCTTACCTTTTCATAATGGGTTCTCAAAATCTCTTTCCTCCAAACTGGTATGAGGCTGTCCCTCAGCCAGCTCATTGGGGCTCATTACAGGCTTCTCTCCTCTTCAGCATGATCAGTTCTTCCCTGAAATACAGTAACATGGTTAATTAGCAGCCAGTTCGCAAATCAAAGTACAATTCATATGGGAAAAAAACAGATATATTTGTAAAACTGTAAAAATTACAAAAACCAAACCAAAACCCCAAACCAGAAAAATCACCTAAAGATGAACTGATTCTCCACATGCCTTAACTTGCAGTTATCCTTTCTCATGAGGGAACTCTGGCAGGATGGTTATGATTTCATACCATAAGTCTTAAAATCATAAGTACTCAGGTCATGGTTGTCATTCAATACACATTATATTCACTGGAGAGTGAGTGAAGACAAAGCATCTGCATCTGAGGTCCCAGGACTGCAGCTTTCTCTCTGGGTGAAAAGCATAATCGTTTATTAGGAGAAGCTTATCTATAGAATTGTAGTTTAGAGGCTGCATTCTCTGCTAGGAAGTGAAACAGATGAAGTTTCTTGCAGAGAAAAGGTATGAGGACACAAAAAGCTTCTTGCTCTTGGAGAGTGAGTGAAGACAAAGCATATGCATCTGAGATCCTAGGCATGCAGCTTACTTTCATGGTGAAAAGCTTACCTCTGAAATTGTGGTTTAGAGGCTGTGTTCTCTGCTGAGAAATTGGCCTCCCCCAATATTCCAAAAGCAGTGAGCACTGTGGCAATTTCAGAGATAAGCTTTTCCCCCAGAGAGAAAGCTGCAGGCCTGGAATCTCAGATGCCTCTGCTTTGCACCAAGATAAAAGGTGTCAGCCTTGGGCTCTCAGGTGCCAGTGATGCACCTTCCCTAACACTCCAAAAGCAACAGGGACTTCGGGTCCTGGTACCTTTGCCCTGGGAGGAATCTTTGTCTGTCTTCAATTCTTGGGTGGTGATAATTTCTGTGAGGATTTGAAATTTCAAGAGCCTTTCACCTGCCATCATGATTTAATTTCCTCCCTGTCACCTCCCTCCCACTGTTTGAAATCCTGTAGAAATCCTCCCCATAAGCCAGAAATTCAGTCCCCAGCAAGCCCACAAGCACAGCTGTTTGCCAGGATAATCTGCAGCCTCTGGCATAAGGTGAATTACCCCAATCAGAAGTGCTGTCCTACCAGAGTAGCTAAAATTACCTTCTCAGAGCACTGTCAATAAGCTTGATATCCACAAGCATTTGAGTTATTTATTAGAATATAAAATATATTAAAGAAATAATTAAAAACTACCTAACTAGGTGAGCATGCACTGCTTATTTTTAAGAAAGGTCTTTATGTGATTTTAATGAAGCATAACCAAGTTATCACAATTAATTTTATACTCACAGTATTTACCATGAATTTTATAATGGTAAATTTTACATGGTTATCCAAAAGACTTACAAGCCTCTTTTTAAGATACTTGGCTTGCATCTTACCATCTCGTGTAAGTAAAACTCTTACTCAAGCTAAAATACTCGTTGTTTTGGAAAGAATTTCAGAATCTGATCCATAATGAAGCAGCCTATTTAAAACTGGTAGTTTGACAGAAAACCCACTGAATGCTTTCTCCTACTACTCAGCTGTCCTATTGAAGAGAGCTCCAGTTTATCATCCTCACAGGGCAGTGCTATGGAAACATCAAAGTTTCAATCATTCTGCGGCAACTGCACATTCCTGTTGTGCAAAAATAAAACTGAGGCACAAGTAAAGGAAATGACTTGCTCAGAATCAGTGTCAGCAGGACTGGAGCGTGTAGACTATGAATTTCTGAAAGCCATTTTTCTACAGCCCTCCATCATTCTGACCTTGCTGCTGAGGTACGTGCCATTTCACTCCCATCCCTGTCACTGTGAAACAAACACTCCTGGTTTTTCCTAACCACTGATTCCACACTGTGTCATGTTCCTTAACTGTTGGATGAGACAGCCTTTATTTCAGGCACTGTCTTTCTGCACTTGCTGAATAGCATTTAGGATATTGCTTTCCTTATCTTATTAAGAAGATTACTAGAAAAGTGCTAAGTTATATGCTACCAGTTCATCTGTTAGTCCTTGATATACTACTTAATCCTATCTGAGTTTTACTCCAGTCTGAACCTTTATTCTGTCATCTCACATAGCAGGCAGTTGGTCCCCAGAGAAATGGACTGTTGTGCAAGTTACAGCCTTTGGAAGAATAGCTCCTGTTGCACTTCATCTAGAATTCTTAAAAGGAATTAGCTCAATTTAAAAAACATACATATAAATTTTAATAAAAAAACTGGCAATTCACAGACTCCATCTTCCATCAGTGCCCACTGTAAAGCTTCAATTAACCTTTCAAGCAGATCTCAGTCTCTTGCATCTCCTTTCATTTTCTCTCAGGTTCCACTGGGGGCTTTTTCTTCTCCTGACATTATATCCAATTTTCTATTAATATTTTTCTTGGTTTTCCCTTCTCTGACTGATCTTTTTTTCTTTTTCTGTAATAAGCTTTTATCACCTGCACTCCATTTTCTAGTTTTGACTGCTGTCCTCAGAGGACCTCACTTACCATTCCCAGTTACCCACCCTTCATTCACTTTCCCAGCTGTCACACCTTATTTCCCACAGTCATAACCAACCTGTTCTCCAAGCAACACATCACATAAAACACCTTTTTATTAAGAATTCACAACAGTCCTCGCAGTAAATAAAAATAACATCACTCTGTTCACAACCTGGAACCAATCTCTGTTGAACAAACCTTTCTGAAGCTTAAAAGGTGGTGCTGTTATAAACTAATAGGAACTACTTTAAATATCCTAATTGGAAAGTATTAATTTGGCTACCAAAATCAGACTAATTATCTTTATTGATTAAACTCTGGTTTCCTTCAGGTAATTAAGGAAAATATTCAACATTGAAAAAAGCTTTTAGGTGCCTAATTCCTTATAGGAATTTATTGATATCTCTGTTCATTCAGTCCACACTTAGAAAAATCATTTTTAGTTACACTCAATATGAGATTTGGACTGAGTTTGTAAGAACAACTAATGTTGTTGATAGCAGCAAATTCTGAAGTTATCCAGCATCTACTACAAAAAGAGGGGTGGTCTTAGATCCTGATTGAGCACTCAGAATTTGTATTTTTTCTCAGTGTTTTTTACTAAAAAGCACCACAAATGTGAACTGATTGTATGGCTGAATTCAGCTGAGATATAAATGAGTCCAACTCCATCTGAAGTAAGTAGGAAAAAAATTATACCAGGGTCAAATCTTTGTCCCATGGTGGAAAAGGATATTGTTCATAAGGAATAATTAGAAAACCATGAACAAATATACAGTGGTAGGTGCATTTATATTTACCCTAGCTTAGCTGAGCTAACATTACCAGGAATAGTAATCCTATTTTATTTGAGATTCTATTTTAGTAAGCTCTGTATAAGCTTATATTAATGATAGTTCCTACTCTAAAGAGTTTATGACAATAAAGGTTGATTTTTTGATTAAGATGAGACAAGCAGGGAAATGCAGAGGCAGAAAGAGACAGCAAATAGCAGTTTGGTTCCTGTCACACTAACAGTTTTTTTTCTTTTCACTGCAAGTTAAAGATTTAATGATTCTGTAACAATTCTATTACCAAAACTGTTGTAAGGCTTGTTAAATTTTGCCAATGGTGTCGTGCTCAGAATCCTGTCTGAAGATTTGGCAGGTGGTTCTGCAAGTGTCACTTCTCACATTATGGGCCCAGGAGAGTGTGTTGTGTTTATAAACCCCCGTGTTTACATTTAGGTACATTATATAAAAACAGACTTTGCAATAAATTCAGACAGAGGAGCTTTCCTGGAAAGGATACTGAATATGGAGAAAGAAGTTTCTATTCCAATTTAGACAAAATATGACAGAGAAACTAACTTGGAGAACAAAATTCTGAACGCTGATAAAAAATTATTTCCTTACGTTATAAAAATACTATTTGAGATCCAGTTGTTTGGCTTCTTGTGATACTATCAAAAACTGGAAATACTTGGCTCTTCAAAGCTTGGAGGGGCCATTAAAAATATCCTTTCTCTGTTTAATTAGCCCGCATCCAGTGGACAGCTACAGATGTCCCTGGGGCAAAGCGGCATGGCCAGGGCTCAGCTGAGGCAGCCGAGAGAAAGCCGCAGCAAGGAAGCGCTGCTCTGACAAAGCCGCAGCTCGGGAGGCTCCGCCGCGGACAGCGCAGCAGCGCCGCCCGGCTCCGAGCTCGGAGCACCGCAATCACACACCTGGCGAGAGCAGAGCACAGAGCACAGCAACCACACACCTGGCGAGAGCAGAGCACAGAGCACCGCAACCACACACCTGGCGAGAGCAGAGCACAGAGCACCGCAACCACACACCTGGCGAGAGCAGAGCAGAGCACAGCAACCACACACCTGGCGAGAGCAGAGCACAGAGCACCGCAACCACACACCTGGCGAGCGCGGAGCCGCGGGCAGCACGGGGAGCGCCCGGTCCGGGTCACAGCGGGGACGGGCACAGCCCTTCCTGCCCTCGCGGGCAGCGACAGCCCTGGCTGCTCACACCCCGGCGGGACCGCTGCCCCCGCTCCGCTCTGTGTCATAGCCGAGCATCCATCGCCTCTCGCCCGCTCCTCCCGGCCCCGCTGCCCCTCCCGGCCGCGCCCGCACCGGCCCCGACCCCGCGGCTCCCGCACACCCGGCCCCGGCAGCGCCGCGGCTGCACCGCCCGACACACTGGGGGCACACAGAGAGGGCACACACACACACGGGGGGCACACAGAGGGGGCACACACACACACGGGGGGCACACAGAGGGGGCACACACACACACGGGGGGCACACAGAGGGGGCACACACACACACGGGGGGCACACAGAGGGGGCACACACACACACGGGGGGCACACAGAGGGGGCACACACACACACGGGGGGCACACATAGCGATCTCACACACACAGAAGGCACACACAGGGATCTCACACACACACGGGGCATACATAGATCTCACTCACACGAATCTCACACACATACAGATCTCTTTCCCTCACAGCGTGTCCCTCACTCTCTCTGTCCCTCACACACTCTGTCCCTCATTCTCTCTGTCCCTCACACACTCTGTCCCTCACACTCTCCTGTCCCTCCCCCACACTGTCCCTCCCGCTGTCCCTCACAGTGTCCCTCACANCCCTCACACCCTCTGTCCCTCACACACACTGTCCCTCCCGCTGTCCCTCCCAGTGTCCCTCACACACTGATCCTCGCTCTGTCCCTCCCGTTGTCCCTCAGTGTCCCTCAAACACTAATCTTCGCTCTCTCCCTCAGTGTCCCTCACAGTGTCCCTCATAGAGTGTCCCTCACACACTGTCCCTCCCTCTGTCCCTTACACACTGTCTCTCACACAGTGTCCCTCAGAGTGCCCCTCGCTCTGTCCCTCACACACTGTCTCTCCCTCTGTCCCTCACAGTGTCCCTCACACACTGTCCCTCACACACTGATCTTCGCTCTCTCCCTCACAGTGTCCCTCACAGAGTGCCCCTCGCTCTGTCCCTCACACACTGTCCCTCACACACTGCCCCTCGCTCTCTCCCTCACACACTGTCCCTCTCACAGTGTCCCTCCCTCTGTCCCTCACAGTGTCCCTCACACACTGTCCCTCTCACAGAGTGTCCCTCGCTCTGTCCCGCCCCGCTCGGTGCCGCGCGCTCGGTGAGCTGTGCGCGCGCCGCGTGTCCTTTCCCGCGCGCCGCGGGGGCGCGTTCCCGCCGGCTCTCGCGAGAGGCCGCGGCGCGTGCGCGGGGAGGGCGCTGTGCGGGCGCTGAGGGGCCCCGGCGGGCCCGGAGCGGACCGGCCTCACCATGAGCGGCACCCTGGCTAAGATCGCCGAGATCGAGGCGGAGGTAGCGCCCGGCGCGGGGCTCGGGCGTGGGGGGCACGGCGGCGGGGGGCCCTGTCCGGAGGGGCCCTGTCCTGAGGGCAGACCACAGACCTGTGCACGGCAGTGGGGGGCCCTTTCCCGAGGGGCCCTGTCCTGGGGGGCCTTACCCTGAGGGGCCCTATCCCGACGGGCCCTGTCCCGAGGGGCTTAAAGCATCGACCTCCAGGGATGGGGCAGCCACAGCTGCTCAGCCCTGTCCTGGGGAGCCCTGTTTCGAGGGGCCCCGTCCGGAGGGCCCTGCCCTGCGGGGCCTGCAGAGCGCTCCCAGTGTGAGCCCGCCGTGCCGTGCTCTTGCAGATGGCCCGGACACAGAAGAACAAGGCCACGGCGCACCACCTGGGGCTGCTGAAGGCCCGCCTGGCCAAGCTGCGCCGGGAGCTCATCACCCCCAAGGGAGGCGGCGGCGGCGGCCCCGGGGAAGGTGCGTTGTCTCTGCAGGAGCCGCCCAAGGGCGGACGGTGTGACGGAAATACACCTGACGGGGGCGGGTCGTGTCCGCTTAGGTGGTGTCAGGCTGTCTGCTGGATCATCATAGAACCACGGAATAGCTGGGGTTGGAAGGGACCTTAAAGCATCTTGTTCCACCCCCGTTCCATGGGCAGCGATGTCATTCACTGGCTCAGGTGGCTCTGGCCTCCATCCAGCCTGGCCTTGAGCACCTCCAGGGATGGGGCAGCCACAGCTGCTCAGGGCAATATTTACCTTCCTCTCCCTTTTGTCCTTCCTGGCTCAGGACCTTGGCTGTGGTTTGTGGCTGTTGTGAGGGCTGTGTGTGGGATCCCTTCCTGAAGTGTACATGAAAGTGCTTCTGCATTTTGGCTGATACAGTTTTGTATTTGCAGAAGTCTTAAGGTTGAAGAAACATCCTGCAGCAGCTGCCCATTTTTGTATATAAAGGTGTGAACTGTCTAAGCTGCAGTGCCTAAGGGGAATGCTTCCCTTACACTCAAGCCAAGTCTAGTCCACTGGGAAGCTTTGCAGACAACTCTTTATTGTCAGGTGCATGCCATGGAGTGTTACAGAGACCAAAAGGTGCAAGGTAGTAAAGGTTGTGACTCTGTTTCACACCCTCATCCTTCTTGTAGAAAAGCTTACTTGGCTCTTGCTCAGGCAATATTTGATAGTGGGACTGCTGTCCTGAACAGGAGAAGATAAAAAATGTCAGGGTTTGGACAAATATTTCTTCTCCTTATTTGCAGGTTTTGATGTTGCAAAGACTGGAGATGCCCGAATTGGGTTTGTGGGGTTTCCATCAGTGGGGAAATCTACTCTGCTAAGTAACCTTGCTGGTGTGTACTCTGAAGTGGCAGCATATGAATTCACCACACTGACTACTGTGCCTGGAGTGATTAGGTACAAAGGAGCAAAGATACAGGTGAGATCTCCTTGGGTCTGTGAGGGGAAGTTGGTCTCTGTAGACGCAGTGCTGTTAGGGCTGAGTGGTGTGGCCTGACACTGGCAGGGTGGAAGTGCTTGAGAATATCTTGGAAATGCTTCCATGAGGTTCTGATTTTTCCCTGCTTTTCACTTTGCCCCGGGAAGAAGCTCCTGTGGTAGTTACTACATTCTCTGTGAGATGATGTTCCAATAGGGGATAATACAATATATGGGAATCAAAGAGGAAATAATCCTGTCATGTTCTGTTCAGATGTTCAGTAGAGTAGCTGGTTTAGGAGAAAGGTACGATTTATTTTCTCAGTGAAGAAGAATATTTTCTCATGTGATATTTTCCTTCCTGTGAACAAATAGCTGCTTGATCTGCCAGGAATTATTGAAGGTGCCAAGGATGGTAAAGGCAGAGGACGGCAGGTCATTGCAGGTGAGTTGGAACTGGAGCTGGAGTTAGAGCTGGAGACAACAGCATATCACTGGTTCATTTAACACAGCACAGGAGAATGAGAGGTTGAATCATTATTTCTGCTGTCTAAAAATCTGGGTTGTTTGCTGGACTTGAGCTGCCTGCTGAGAAGCAGTAGCTGCTTTCATTTGGTTTTGTTTTCAGTGCTGGCTTTGTGCACTTGCTGAG
Source organism: Sakesphorus luctuosus (assembly GCA_013396695.1). Lineage (NCBI taxonomy): Eukaryota > Metazoa > Chordata > Aves > Passeriformes > Thamnophilidae > Sakesphorus > Sakesphorus luctuosus. Next base: position 43,044 of record VWZD01010701.1, read on the forward strand.
CTCCTGCTCTGCCTTGGCACTGCAGTGGAAGTGCATTAGCCTTTTGCAACAGGGCTATTGTCTTCATTTCTTCACCCAGCTTATTGTCCTCAGTCTGGGGTCTGAATGGAGACAGGAAGGAAGATTTTTTCCCAGCCTCTGTGACTCTTACAGTGTGTAAGGATTTGTCTATGAGTGATGCTTGGCCAGCACAATGAACTTCAGTCTCATACTGGAATTTAAAAATAAGCAGTGTGCTGACCTTCAGGGCTTTCCTGTTGTCATCAGTCCCCTGAGCCATATTTTGGTTGTCTGAGGTTGTGTGAGGTGCTTTTTTGAGATGACTTTCTCTGATTCTTAGTTGCTCGAACCTGTAATCTCATTCTGATTGTTCTGGACGTGCTGAAACCCCTTGGTCACAAGAAAATCATTGAGAATGAACTGGAGGGATTTGGAATTCGCCTGAATAGTAAGCCCCCCAATATTGGCTTTAAAAAAAAGGATAAAGGAGGCATTAACCTGACAGCCACAGTAAGTTGAAAGTTTTCTTTAACCAAAATTAAAAACAAAATTGCTTGAAGAAAGAGCCGTTTGCAGTTGATGGTATGGCTGGGACCATGCTGAGCTGTGGCTTCCTTAGGGGCTGAACTGCTGTGCTGTGCTGCAGCCAGTTCCTTTCCCTGGAGCCCATCCACATCTCTCCTGGAGCCTGAGCACCTCCTTGCCCCCAAATCAGAGGCTCAGTCATTTTCCACACTGAAAAGTTCAGTGTCCAAAGGAGAGTGTGCAAGACCTGCCTCTCACTTGGTGGCTGCAGGATTCTTCTGAGGATTGCTCAGAGTTCCAGACCTGGCCTACTCCTCATTTCCCATTTCCCACTGAATCTTTAGAAGCACAGAAGTACCCAGAGATACCAAAAATCACAACTCTGGGCTCTGAGTTTCTAACGTGGAGTTGTCTGGGAGCTGAACTGGTGGATAGGTGGGTTTGTGTTGCAACTGGTCCCAAAATGACAAGAAGCTGCTTCTGACATGTCTGATTACAGCTCTTAGTGGGGCATTGATGTAAATGAAGCTTTTAGGATTTAAATGTTTTCCCCTCTCCCCAGAGTATCTCTGGTGAAATCAGAGTCACGTCCAGTAAGTTACAACGCAGCTATTATTTCTAGTAACCCATGTGCAGTGGTTGCTGGGTGACAGCACTGTTGATACTTGACTTGGCTGTGAACTGCCATTCCTTAACACTGTGTCTGTCTGTCCAGTGTCCTCAGAGTGAGCTGGATACTGAAACAGTGAAGAGCATCCTAGCAGAGTATAAAATCCACAATGCTGATGTCACCCTGCGCAGCGACGCCACTGCCGATGACCTGATCGACGTTGTTGAAGGAAACAGGTACTGTTGGGACTCTGCCACAGCAGCAGTTTTGTGTTACAGAAAAAGAGAATTGATTCTCATGTTGCTTCCCACAGAAGCTGAGCCAGCACTGTGGCCTCAACACAGGGATATGGTTCATAAAAAATACATTTCTTCCCAGTGAGGGGAGCAGTGTGCTGGGCTGCTCTAACCATTTCCTTCTCTTTGCAGGGTCTACATCCCATGCATTTATGTCTTAAATAAAATTGACCAAATTTCCATTGAGGAACTAGATATTATTTACAAAGTACCCCACTGTGTGCCAATATCTGCTCACCATCGCTGGAACTTTGATGATCTGCTGGAGAAAATTTGGGACTACTTGAAGTTAGTGCGAATGTGAGTCACAATTGCTGCCTTTTGTGAGTTAAGTGTAAGGCTGAGACTCTGAAGAAGGTCTCAAGGAAGTATTAATGAGTTTTATAATGGTTTTCCACTAGCTGAGTTATATTTACTCTGTAAACTGCAGATTGTGCTCTTTGTCTGCCATGTGACAGCCACAAGTCTTTTGAACTTGCAGGGGAATTAAACGAGGACCTTGTGAAACCAAGGCCAAAGCACATCTTAAAAAATTCCTGAAAACATGGAATTCTAGTCAAACTTAGTGTAAAATTGTGAATTCCAGAGGTGGTAGTCTTGTCATACATTCAGCTCTTAACAAACTTAGTTCTTCATCTAGAATTTCAGATATTTTTACTATAGGTTATTCCAGTTTTACATCCTAATTCTAATGCATTTTTGGATGAATTTATGAATTAATCATAGTACAGTAATTGTAGCCTTTTAAATTGACTTCTGTGCTCTTATAATAATATAAAATCTGTTGTGGTAGTGGATTTAGTGTGTCAGGTATCTGGGCTATACACTTTGTTGGGTGTTTTTTCTAATGTATGTTGAATTTTTCACAGGAAAAAAATACAAGTTGGAGCCATAATAGACTGTAGATGTTCTTTTCCTTTAACTATTCCCATTTCACCTTTTCTTAAGCACCTGCAGAAAGCTCAGTGAGAACCCTTTGCAGTTACAAGGGAGACCCCAGTGGCAGCTCAAGTGCATTCTCTGCTCAGGAACACCACACACTTCACAGCATATCCATTGTCACCACTGCCCCAGTGGAGCTTGGCACATCCCTGGGGTGACAGTGCAAATGGCTGATGAAGCTTCAGGGTGGGTTCAGAAGGGAGGTTTTGGTCCTCACTGCCTGTTCCATCTGCATTACAGCTACACCAAACCCAAGGGGCAGCTCCCAGACTACACCTCCCCTGTGGTACTGCCTTACTGCAAGACCACAGTGGAGGATTTCTGCATGAAGATCCACAAAAATCTCATTAAAGACTTTAAATAGTAAGTATTACTGTAAAAGACTGATTTACAGAGACTAGAAAACAATTTGCCTCCTGGGATTTCATTCTCTTGTAAACTAGAAGGGAAAACAGGATTTGATTTTTCTTTTTTTGATGTTGATCTATGACAAACTTAACACTTCAACTGCTGTATTTGATGTTCATATACTCTTTCCTGCATGGATTTCCATTATGGGGAAAATGTTTGTATTTGAAAGGATGCAGCATTACAGGCCCTTGTCCTGTGCCCTCGGGTACTTTGGATAACTTCCTACTTTGTTTTGATCTGCTTGTCCCCTGGTTCACAGACCACTCAGCCAGGTACTTGCAGGAGAATAAAAATAGCTCTGAAGCATTGCTTTCTGTATTAGCTTTGTGACGGAAATAGCTGCTGCTCTGCTGCTGCATATCATACTTCTAAGCCTTTTAAATGGGATTTTTCTTCTCCTTTCAGTGCACTGGTCTGGGGTTCATCCGTTAAACACAACCCTCAGAAGGTCGGTAAAGACCACACTCTTGAGGATGAGGATGTCATTCAGATTGTGAAGAAATAAAGTTGCTCTCCCACGGTTTGTTGCTGTGTCTGAAATTTGTCATTAATTGTTAAGTGTAAGGAAAGGCCCTTTCTAAGTGGTAGTTGTTTTTTCACAGGAATACCTTGCTGCATGGCAAAACTGATGTTTCCGGCCACCCTGCAATGCTGTGGCCTGATCCAGAACTTACAGGGAGACTCAGGTTGAGTGACTTTCACAAGGCCAAACCTTACAAAGAGCTTTGGTGCCAGGGATGAGTTTCTGCTGCACGTACACATCTTTTCCAACTGGAAAGAGGTTTACACATCAGGAATTGTTTTGTTCTAAATTAGAACAAAACATGAAAAGCAGAGGCTGGAGAACCATATCTTATGAAACAATGTTAGAGGACACAAAGTTCCAGCTGCCTTAATCTGAGTGTTCTTGTTTGAATACTTTGAGGCTATTAATAGTCCTGCAGTTGTGGAAGAGCTGCTCAGTTCTGCTCAGGAGCAGTTGCTTTTTCAGTTGTTTAGACTTGTGGAAGCTGTTTTTGTCTGTAAGTGACTGAAAACTTTAGTTTTCTTCAAAGAATGTCTTGCCTAGTTTGGAGAAGTCAGTAAGGTGCCCCAGAGAAGCAGGCTGCTCTTAAAAGAGTGGTTCTGGTGCTTAATAGAGATGAATAAAGGAGCTCTTAGCTCATGTCAGGAGGGCTGTCAAGTGCATCAGCCTCTAGGATTTGCTGTCCTACAGGGTGGAAGTAGGGTGTTTACTTACAGGGGTATGGACGAAGATGCATCAAAGATGCTCCCCTTCATGCTATTCCACATCCAGGGAGAAGTAAAGTGACTTCAGACACCCACTCAAGTACTAATCTTGTCACAGTGGTTGCTACTCAGCCTGGTAATGAAATATCCAAGCCTTGATTCTACTCCAAGCATTTCCACCAGTCCTTTCTCTAGATGCCTGTATAGCTGAGAAGGGCTGCAGGTGTGCTGGGGGTACCAGCCTTGAGGGGAGGGGTGGAAGAGGAGGGTGTTACTCAGATTGTGTAGAAATAACAGTGAGGCCCATTCACTCTTGGTTTACAGCTGGTTTTACAAGTGCTTCAAGTACACTGAATCTCATTCCTCACACTTAACCCACGACAGTTCAGTGCAGCAGTTCCAGTCTGTGTCCTCAGTGAGGCCAGTTACCTTCATCAGAGCAGACTGTTCCTCCCCACCCATGCACCACCTGGGATTTTCTACAGGTCAGCTCAAACCATGGTTCCAGCTTATACCCAGGGAACAGTGTTTAAAAATTAATGTACTGACATAATTTAATACAAGACCAGTTGATACAGACAGCTGGTAGAATCAACTTTATTTACAGAACGTTACTGGGAAAGTGTCAAGTTAAAAAAGTATGAAAACAGTCTTACAAGGACAAGCTGGTGATTGCATGTTTTACAGGGATTGTTTTTGGAACAACCACTAGAAGTGTGGGTGACCCCCAACAGCTTCCACCTTGGAGATTTCAGCTTGCTATTTCCATACAACACTGTCTCTGCTGGACTGAAACAAACCCACCACAGCACACTGACAGGGGTTAGGATACAGACAAGTGCTTTTTTTTTTTCCCCCTGCTGCTGGTTTTGCTTTCAGTGAGATCTAAGAAAGAGCAAGTCTGTGAGAATTCTGGTTTTGCTTCCACCTCTTTTAAAAGAGCACAATGGCCTAAGCTAGACAGAGGACATGACAGCAGTACTAGACTGAACACAAGTGAGGGAGTGAAGTGAGGAACCATGCAGAAGGATGGAAGAGAACATTTAACTGTTCAGGAAAGTGAAACAGGCTTAAAAGGAACATAGTATTTTAAAAACCAAATATACACAGTAAGATCACAAAACTACCCCATCCTCCCCCTTTCAAGCCACAGAACAAGACTCCAAAAGCAAGTTTCACAGTAACTGCATCGCTGGATGCACACGGGACTGAGGACAGTTCTTGGGACTCCCTTCTAGAAACAGCACTGAAGGCAGTACAGAATATTCCACAGCTATGACTGAGGAGTTGAAGGGTGAGGACTCAAAGGCTCCATTTTGATGACCTTTAGTAACTGGATTGAAAGATTAAAACAAGGAAAATACTGTAGCTAAACAAGGACCAGCACCAGCCCTCTGAAGGAACACCACCAGTAGGTACCTACAGACTGAAGATCTGGCTTTATCATGACTGCACCACATCCCATCCTCAAGGCTGTTCAAAGACTGAATCTCTCATTTGGTGGCAAGAGTCACAGGGAATCAGACCTTTGTTATACAGACAGCAAGATGGGCTTTTACTTTGAGACTTGAGCTACACTGAGTGCACAGTATGTGACAAAGATGTGAGAGGGAGACCTAGAGGAGATGAGCAGCAAGAAAAGGCAAAGCAACTTCATCCTGTTCACTCACACTTAGGATATGCAACTTTAATCTTAAAGAAAGTCCCACATGTACAATGGAGAAAGGTCCAAACCATAGGCACAACTAAAGCTCAACTGTTATCAGCTACTCTTATATACAGCTGTATAGATTCAAAAAGGCTATTCTAAGTGTGTATGTACAAAAGATTGTTTATACACAAGTCTGTACAGAAGGGTCTATACATGTAGTTTTCTGCAGAAGGAATCTATAGCTGCTACCTCTACACTAGAGAATATCAGCACTTCATTCACATATCTTACAAAAAAAAAAATAGACACTTCCAGGATTAAACTGGCTTTGTCGTGCATCTGAATTTCTTCAGGCTTCACTATCCAAGCCACAATGGATCCTTTAGTCTTGATGCAGACGTGAGACCAGGACAGGTGCCATGTGCTTTAGTCTCTCAAAAAGAAATTTTGCACAGAGTACTAAAAATAAAAGCCCAAAAAAAACCCAAACAAGAGTTGAAGTCCTGACTATGGACATTTTTATCCAGTCTACAGAATCACAAGTGTTCCACCCAGTGGTCACTGTTCACTGCCGGTATTCCAGTTCATCTACACTGATGACTTTGGATGGCATGGAGGGGAGAGGCTGCTGCAGCACATCGGAACCAAACCACTTTGCAAGGCCAATGGGAGAGCTGCTCCTCTGGCTGGGGCGATGGTCGAGCTGTGTGTGCCCGTGAGACAATCCAGTCCGAGGCAGCAGGTTCTGAGGGGCTGTTTGTGCACCAGCAGGTGATCCCTGTGCTCCAGAGCCTGTGAAATGTAAAGCTGTTAGAGGTGAAGTAATACCCAGCACAGATTTGCCCTCGAGCTATCACCTGATAAGGCATGTGAGCGGAATGTGGCTTTTACTCATTCTGTGAGCCTTGGGAAATCTAGGCACCATGTGTTTATTGTCCTTAGTACTCCCATAAATGGCCTTACACTGCCAGTTCTGGACACAGGATCAGAGATTTGAGCTGGAAGACCAGGATCAAATAGCATTTCCCTGGAGATGGTGGGTGGCCTCTGTCCCAGCAAGGCTGAAAGCTGCACACATGCTGCAAGAGGCAGAGCAGTCAGTACCAACACATGTTCTGAAACCAAGCACTTCCCTTGGACTTCCTTCTGGCAGAGTCTACAGTGGCCAAAACTGCCTGATACCCACACGAGGTTAGTGATTATGAATACCTAAATTAGAGTAGCTTCCTGCCAGCACAGTGCACACAAACAGCCCAGCCAGTACAGTACCTGGAACACGCTCCCAGTGTCCTACAGCTCCCACTCCTGGTGTTGCTGTGACCCACCTGATCGCTGCAGCTGCTGCTGCATCATGGCCAGCTGCAGAGGCGTCCCCGAGCGCGGGTTCAGCAGGTGATGGCTCGCTGTTGGCAGTGGGTAAAAAGGCTGGCCAAGGATGGGAGCAGATATTCCCTGCAAGTGAGACAGGTCCACTCCAGGGGGAAGCATACCTGTTAAATGTGAGCAAGAAAACTTCTTACCTGAGGAGCATAAGGAGCTTCAAGCAAAACAAAACACATATATTCAAGTGTGTTAGAATTTATTGCCTGGTTTTAAAGGTAAGTTCTGATGTAATAAGCATTACCAGTAATATCAGTTTGTGCTGTTCTTAACATAAGGTCAGTCTTAAAGAGAACATGCATTAAATTTAAGGGGATAAAAAAGTCTGGCTTACCTGCTTGCAGCAGAGGAAGGTGCTGTGGGTGGACCCCCTGTGCCAGCATTCTCTGGACCAGTCCTGGGTGCAGTTGATGAGCAGGTCGTACAAGTGGTACATGGGGAACAAGGGGTACTTGATGAACAGGACGAAGGAAAGGGCCTCCTGGTACTGGGGAGGCCATTGTAGGAGTCTTCCTACCAGCTGATTTGGGCCTGTAGTCTTGCTCTTTGGTGCAACGATTTGCTTGGGTAAGAGGTGTGGAACATGCAGAGCGTTGCAGTGCAGGTAGTTTGGTACCTAAGGTGGGCAAAGTTCCTTGATCTGCATTCTCCACAGAACTAGACAGTAGGTTATCTGTAGCTAGAATTGAATACAACTATTACAGTCCACAGCTAGAGATTGCACCTAATGAAAATTCAAGCTAATGACTGGAGTTGATAGTTAAGATTCCAGAACTAGCTGAACTGTAGTCATATATATTTAACAGCATCTCTTTCCTGGATGCTTCTGGCCAAATTATTTTGAAAGATTAATGAGAAGGAATATGTTCCACAGAAATCCCCTGACATCAAGCTTAAATTAGACCAGAATCAGCAGTAACTCCACCTTTAGTTCTCATTTTTTCTTTTTTCTTTTTTTTTTAATGAATTTTGAACTGGCAACATGGATGAGTCAGTGCCAAAGGTGACAGGAGCTACAAGAGATCTCACCTAGAGAAGATTGTAACTGGGAGTTGTGCCAGAGATCTAGCCCAAGGTGGCTTTTCAGTTTAGATGTGTTTGGGTGTTAGCAGCAGCCTCCTGTCTGCCACCTGCTTGGCAAGATTTGGAACCCCGAAGTACCTCAAGAAGCTACTTCCACAGACCATCCAGATCAGTTAGGGAAGGCCCAAGTAACCTTGGAATCAACTGCTACCAGTTAAGGTATTCTAGCTGGACTGCTCACAGGAACTGCAAGGTACCTCTGTATTACCAGCACTGAAGTACAACGTCAGGGCCATTAGCCAGTCTGACTGGGTCAGCCAACTGGTGTCAGTGTTTCCTTTAATAGCCTCTTACATCAGTTTGGGTGACAAAATGCTTCCCTGATTTGCTACACTTAAGAGCTTAATTGGTCTCAGCTTTGACTGTTCAGTTAGAATGTCTCAAGAGAACTCTTATGTTCTCAGTTACTGGTGTAGACCATGGAAGCACTGTTGTTACTGTGCTTATTCATCAAGAAAAGTTGCAAACAAACAGCCATGGTCTTAGTGTCACTGTTGCTCACAAACTGACACACTCAACACTGCTGGAAGGCTGCACTGAAGTGTATCCCCTCCACAGCTCCAGGCCCCCTCTCACTACAGGCTCACTCATTTCTATACCCTCATCTCCAAGAATCAGGAGTGTCTAAAGGCAGCTTGAGTGTGTTATGTGCTGAAGCAATTTGATTTTATACCAAATCCCTTTTGCTTGTGAAATTTTAAAGCCATTACAATACCTTCATTTGGTCTCTGATTTTCATCTTTAACATCACTGATTTTCATTTTCCCAGAAATTGGCTCCTCTTTGCTCTTCTCCTTGCTCTCGTACATCTTGCGAATCACCGAGGTAGGTGTGAAGGAAGGAGACAGCTGCAGAGAGCACAGAGACATGCAAAGCTTTACCCAGTGCTCACTACCCAGGCCACACTCACTGTGGTGGGTGGACACCAGTTCTAGCACCTCCTTTCCACTTAAAGCTCTTTTGAATCAGCCACTGTGTGCATGTGAATTTACCTCACCTCATTTCATAGCTTTATCCTCTAGTGGAAGCACTTCTCTCTAGCTTTTGCAGAACTCCAATACCAAAACCAGCAGCTGTTCTCAAAGTTAAATGTACCTTAACAGGCTTGAAACAAAATAGCTGAGCTGTATTTTAAGTTACAGCTGTTTGCTCTTTGCTGTTGTTCAGAACAGCAGCTCCAGGGGCGTTCCTACAGAGCTGCTTTATCTGTGTTAGCCAGAGCTGACTGAGCTGCCCACAACTATTGCCTCATTCCTGTTTTCCCCCATTCAAAGTCCCACAGCACCTGTGGGAGTCACTCATTTGGAATACAAACAGAAGCACTTGTTTGATTTAGACAGTCTCTGTCAGTCCTGAGCTGCTGCAAATACTTGACTGATTCACTGGAAAATTTAGATCAAAGCAACATTGTACACAGTACTGAGGGCAGGGAGACAACAACTTGGCTTTGAGATTTTACTTATTTTCAAAGTGACCCTGAAGCTCCCAGGTATTACTTCAACCTACACTTAGGTCAGACACTTCATTCCCAGAGTTCTCCACAGCTGCTAATGGCTTTCAGCACTTGCTGAAAACTTAAGCACCAAATATGAGGGCCTGAGTTTTCATAATCATTTGATTTCAGAAGACCAGGTCAAGGTACCATTAATGTTGCTTGTTCAGTTTTAGCTACAAGAGCAGTCAGAAAATGCTCTTTTCCAAGGTGAAGACATTCAGTTGAGCACAAAGTGAAACTCATTCTTGTATCAGTGTCCACTGATACAGCAAGAATATGATTAACTCCCCCATGGCCTCCCTTTCTCCCACCCATCACCACTGCTCCAATGCAGTTCCTGCAGACACTTGCAGAGCTTCCCTTTCAGCCCCTGCCCGTGAGGTACTGACCATGCTCGTGATGGATGCTGCAGGGGCTGGAGAGGAGGAGTTCCCTCTGTGCCCTGGGCCAGGGGATTTCGTCACCCGCTGCTGCCTGTGAAGGGACAGGGAGTCAGTGAGCAGAGGGTCAGCTCTGCTTTTGGCACAGAATCAAAGGCAGCATTGCCAAGAACCAAGGCAAGCCTGAGTGACTGCTGCCAGTACCTACTGAAAGACAATATTCACATTAACAATCAATTAACAGTGTACCCCTTAAATTTTGCAGTCAGACACTCACCTGTTCCTGTACCCATCTCTGCTTTTGTCCATCTGTGGTTTGCCAAAGCCATGCTGATAGAAGTTTGCTGCCTGTAGGGCCAAGTCATGTGGGAGTGCCAGTCCCTCTAATGCAGCTTGCTGTATCTCCAAGGGACTCATCTGAGGCAGAGTTGCATAAAAAACACAAATCAAAGCCTGGATTTGCTTGGGGTTTTTTTAAAGATACTGAAGACTGACTGCTACAGCTACTAATGTGTTCACAAAGTGTCCACCTAACAATCTCTGTTTTATTGTCAGGCAACGGAAGCTTCAAAAAAATCTTGTACTTGAGGTACTCTAAGATAGGTCAAATTGCAATGAGGTTTTGAGACTCCTAAATTACACTTTGCATCCTCACACTCAGAGTAAACTTAATGAAGCACAAACATCTGAATGCAACAGCTGAGTGTTTCCAAAGGTCAGTTCCAGACCACACACCATAAAAAGGGATGAATATACATTAAGCAAAAGGCATGTCATCTAACCTGTGCAGCAACTGGGCTCATGGGCTTCCTTACACCTGGGAATGGATCACCAAGCAATTGCTGAGAACCTTGTCCAAAACCTAAAGAACATTCAAGAGTTGTATTTAAAAGAACGAACAGTTTCTTCCAGTACATACAATATATATCCTGGAGTAAAGCAATTCAACATGAATTAAGGAAGACTCTCAGCTCTCCCCTTAAATCCACACAGAACTGTCTCTCCCTTGTCACTGTGCTGAGGAGCTACAAAGGAGGCCATGGTAGAGTTTTGCAATACAAATGGCCACATAGTCCTTGCAAATGAGGTTCCTACCCAGCAGCTGGGCACATTATTCCACAGCAGAACAACCTGGGACGTCTGGCTGATCCTTTTAACACTAGAGACACCGCCCTAGTTGCCCACCAAGTGCCAGGAAGTTTTTATAGTTCTGTAAGGCACTCTTTAAAACAGCCCCAGGTCATCAGAACCCCTTTGCAGCCACTCTCACCGATGGGGGAGGAGATTCTGTGGCGCAGGTAATCGGCAGAGGCTGCTCGTGTCGGGAACACGGGCGGCAGGGGGGGAGAAGGGGCTCTCTGTGTCAGCAGGGAGGCTGCAGGCTCCAAACCCCCCATCAGGCCACTCAAGACATTCGAGGAAGCAGGTCTGGCAATGGGTGGGCCAAGAAGTTCCTAAGAATAAGTAACAAAGAATGTTCAGGTATGACCAAATCACACAAACAAGCTCATTTCACTGCACTACAGGCCACCCTATTTATAGCAAGGTAGAGACAAGGGGGAATTGTGCAACTGATACACCAATTCTGGTTTGCCCAGAATGAGGCACTTAACAGGCTTTTTCTTTCCAAGTTGTAATTACAGGAAATAGCAGAAGACAAATTTCTAACTAAACTGCACTAGTGACTAGTTCTCTCTTCTCTGCAGAATCACATCTCACTGCTGATCCCATAATTCCCTTAAATGTCGTACTTGAAAATGACTTTGTTTTCCCACTGGGGATGTGCTTTTAAGCACTTCCCTCCCCCCAGTAAGAATACCTGCAGAATATTCTTTGATAGAGACTGGCCCGACATCTCTGGAGGTGACATTAAGTGGCTTTCAAGGCTCTGCTAAAAAATGAACACACTAAATTAGACACAGATACAACCAAATTCATTAAAACTATCCACATTTGTCTCAGTGACAGAAGTAATTCCACCTGTTAAAATAACAGTTTATCCATCAGCCAAATAAAATCCCAGCCATGTGAAGGGCTGAGCTGGCTCACAGACCTTCCCTAGCTAAGGAAATACCAGACTGCATGCAGGGAGTTCACTGTGCCTCATTCCAGTCTGAGTCAAACTCAAGAATTTATACAATTGTGTAAGCTGGAGATTGAACATTCAACTAGTGGATAACTGAAAACATGCACAAACTGAAAAGTGTTTGTGTATTAGAGAAATTATTTCAGATATTGTTCTGTGCATCCCCGTCACACACCAATGCAAAGAGAGCCAGAAATTAAAGTCTTGATTTAAGCCTGATATCAGTCTGCAAATTGTTCACAAGGGCCAATTTACATTTTTCCCTATCTTTTAGGGAAGTGGGATGAGTCTAGAAGTCCTTGGGTGTAGCCTGGAAGGAAAAACAAAGGCTTGAGACTTCCTGAGTTGTTAGAAGCATGTTATGGTGCCAGAAGTGGTTGCTGATAGCTCCTGGGGCAAGCAGGCTGTTTGGGCAGGCAGTGGCAGGATGAAATGCCATCCCCTACAGTCTCTTATAGTCTAAACCTCAGTATCATCTTTTGTTTAACATGAGCCTTCCAGCTAACAAGCATTCACTTCAGTTTTATCTTAGTGTCAATAACACTAAAGTAAAAATAATGCTAAAAGCTAAGTTTAGAACATTAGACTGTGCACTGACAAACCTCTGTTAGAACAGAAGTCACTGAAACCAGCTGAGCTCCAGGTTTGGTGTTGGCTGCACCCACACCACAAGCATTTAACAGAGGTGCCTTTAACAGCAGCACTAAGGCAACCATGACACCAACACTAGTGGGTCCTCCATGAAGACTGGACTGATGAGGTCTGTTACAGACAGTACTTCTCTGCAGAGGTGCTTGTCTTTATTAAATAAGGTTCAGGCAGGATGAGTTCAGCACAGGAGAACCTTACACACTAATCAAAACAATCTCTATAGAAGATTCAGAAGATTGAGCCTTTTCATCATACAGGATCTTTCTGGGGGCAAGTACAGCTTTTAAGTCGGATATGAATCCATTGTATTACATACTCACACAGGTGCCCTTCCAAGGTAGCAACTATCAGACTTCTCACATAGCCTTAAGAGTTCTGGACTTTCAGAAACTTCACTTAAATCAACCCTGTAAATTCTGAACTGAAAAGGGCTCACTTTTAACTGCTTTGGCTGGGGAAGAGAGACCAAAGCCCCTCTTAGTTTCCCCTCCAAAGAACAATACCCTAAATGTAAGCCTGTATTTAGTATCCCACAGCTCATGGCTCACAGGTGATCAGGAGGGTCATGTCAGGGGTTCCCAAGGCTCTGCACTCACACTGGCTTTGGGCTGCGAGGGCAGGGTCCCGCTGGCCTTCATGCTGCTCACTAGTTTGTTAAACGCCGTCATGTCTCCATCCTTCTTCATCTGCCTGGAGCCAGTGGCATTCAGGGCTTCCTCCATCTGCTCAGCCATGAAGGGAGTAGCAATTTTTCCCTCCTGATCCACTTTCAGGCCTTTTAGCCCAGCTTCAACTTCTTCCACTGAAAGTACAACTCCTGAATGTGCTGAGAAACACAGGAGAAATACAGGTAAGCCACAATTCTGTTTTCAAGGCAACTAATAATTCTTGTGCAGGTGCTAAACACAAGTTGTTTGAAAACAAGGAACAGCCAAAACTTATTTTCTGATACTCTTCCTCGCTGTCAAACCTTGACTGACCTGTGTTTAGACTAATACCCAAATTCAGAGAACTGACATGCACAGCTACTGGCATGGAAGGCTCCACAAGAACCTGTTCAGGTTTCAGCTGCTCAGTTCTCCCCACCTTTCATTTATCCTACAAGACATTGTTACTACATTTTACAACTTTTCCAGCATTTAATAAAGAAGATTAGTGTGACAACTGACTAGGTTCTTTTTCAATTAGAAAAGCTGCATTTACTCCAGGAGATCAGATGGCCTTCCAGCCACAGTGTCACACTGCCCAAAGCCATCCTAAGTAAGGAATACATACCTGGAAAACCTAGATACTTTGGAGACTCAGTTACACACTTAGCCTGATAAGTATGAAGTTTGAATTGGATTTTTTGTCCAGAAATTAAAGATTTCACTGGCATAAGCAGAATAATGTACAAGTATTATTAGCAGTACTTTTTTCCTGGGTATACATGTGTATATAAATACCTATTGGTGCCTGACATCAAGGCTAAACATGCTTCATGGACCAGCTAACACAAGGTATGACACCTTAAGAGAAAAGAAAAAAGAGACAGGAGCACGCCATGGGTTGCTGTAGTGGGATGTTGGCCCAAAGAAAAGAGATTTACTGGAAATTTGGGCAAGAAGGTGGAGAAAAGAAACAATGAGGCAGACATGCAGTATGGAACATGAATAAATGTGATGTTGGTGGAGAGGAATTGACCTGAAAGCTCCACAACACTCCAAGAGCTGTACAGCATTTTGTGGGAATACAGAACCTGCATCAGGTACTTCTGAGGGAACAGAAACTTCCCCACAAACTTCATCCTTGGTTTGTGAGGATCAAAGTTGAAAAAGCTTTTAGTAGGAAAGTCAGACTGAGCAGAACACAGAAGACTTGTAGTTCTAATTAAGTCAAATTCAGAAAGTTCTCCACATGTTAGCCAACACTCTCAGCCTGGATGCTTAAGAACATTTGCAGAACTTGGATGCTTTCCTTGCTTGCTGCTTCACACAAATCAGAGCACCTTTTGTTCAGTCCAGTTTACATGGCAATACATGCTGCTTGCCAAAGGGAAGCCAATTTGGAATCAGCCCTCAAGATTTCCAGGAACACATGCATTTTGTCCCCTCTGTGCATGCCATGGGCCCAAACATGCAAATCCCTAACATGGAGGTGTCCTTGAACATGAACTCTGGTTAAAGCAGCTGATGCTGGCAAAAGTGAATTCCAACAGACTCAGTTCCCTGAGATTCCAGCCAAGATTTCTCTTAATTAGGCTTTGTTGTAGCTTTATGTTAATTAATTAATGCATCAAACAAAGCACTGTGCTTCAAGTGCCAGCAAGTATTGAGAAATTCAAGTTTACAGTATGCACTTAAATAAACCACATTCTCAAGTCACTGCTCAACTTCTTAGATACTGACACTTAATGGGTCAGTGTGATCCATTACAGACACTTCCAAGGACAACTTACACCAGCAGTTTTTGGTAAAGCCAGAGTTTAAATGCCACAGTTTCAGAGCTGACATTACCAGTCTCCAGAGTGAAAAACTTAAACAAATGCCACACACAGAGCTGGAAACTCAGATCAAGACTTACATCATCTTATGGTTAGTACTGGCCAGTAAACCAGTCTAAGAGTCTGGTGTCATCCTGAGATAGGATGAAAAGAACCAGTGATGGTACTGACAGCTGAGAGCTGTTGAATACTGGGGTTTTAGTCCTGTAGGTAAGTCTGTAACACTGCCTATCCTGGGTCTGGCAGGGGAGGTTTCAGAACACTCAGCCTCTCGCTGTGAGACACAAGAACTCGACAAGAGCTCAGGCGGCACTTACTGCTCTCTCTAAGCTTTTCCTTGTTGGCTGAAAGACTTGAGAGAAGAGGTTTTAAGTCCACTTTGGCTTTCTGTAGCATTTCTAGGATGTCCACTTTGTTTTCAGAGTGGTCTTCCAATGGAATGGGAGCAAAGTAGTTTCCAGAGTTCTGGCCAGGGGAGAGAATGGCTTGCTCTAGACCTGAAACAGCAAAACCAGGAGCACTGCGACATCAGTTCACCAACCCAATGGCTCGAGAGGAACATACACTGGTATCCAACTTCAACATGCCACTGAAAAGTTATGCCTTTATGCCTCACACCCATTGCCCAAGATCAGCTGGAAAGTCATCAGGAAGCACTGGCAAGAGCATTTATTAAAAAAGAACTTACAGCTGCTTACTGTAAGAGCTTCCAAAAGAATGTCACGTGCATAAGCTGTGGGAGGATTCATGGTCCTAAAGCTTTATCTGCCATGTTCTTATTGAGTGGGTAAGAAAGAAGGTGGAAGGAGGTTCCCTGAGCCTGCACTGCCCTAGAGCCTTACCTGCAAGCCTCTCCAGCTCCTCATGTGGGGTGGACCTCAAGCTGCTTGACCGACTTCCAGAGTGACTGGGATTAGAAAACCACCTGCTGAACCTGCTGGCAGACACCGAACCTTCCCCCAGCACATCCTCTATCATCTGGTCATGGGAGGGAAAACAGAGAACATTTAATAGAAGCAAGGTCAGCAGGGCCTTTGAAAAGCTTTACTGTGCAACCAAGATTCTTCTGCTGCAGACAACCAGATGCTGCTGCCAGAGTTTCAAAGCTTTGAACTGCTTTTTCCCTTCCAAAATGGCAGCATTTGTACAGTCAGTTACAATAACCCAGTGTACATCTTACTGACACCAAACATTTGCTCAGAGTAAAACCGTAACTGAAACAGCACGATCAGAGCACCCAAAGACCATTAAATACCCCATTCTAGAGGGGAAGTGTAAAAAAACCCCAACTAGTACTTAAAAAATAGTGCATTTTAAAATGTAACTCAAACTAAGGCTTTTCCTGTCTTGCAAGATTAAAGCAGTTAATCCCTGACCAGTAGGCACAGATGCAGGTTCAACATGCAGCATGTTTACTTTTAGACAAAAGGAAGGGCAGCTTTCTCCCATTAGACTTGTTTTGTCTGAAACAAGGCTCTCAGCAGTGTTTATAACAGCAAAACCAAGACTATTGATCCACTTGGTTTTGATTGTTTGGCTCCAACACATTAGAAGAATACAGAGATGTACAAACCCACAGTAACACTTGTCACAGACATATCACCAGTACAAAGCAACTCACTTTTTTGACAAACTATAACATCTGCCCATCTGTCTCATCAGCAGGCATTGTGACTTGGGAATGCCCTGCTTTGGAAAGGAGTCACCATCTCGAAGGGACGCTGAAAATCAGATTGCCGAGTCTAAAGACACATCATTGACATCTACAGGGAGAACAAACTCTCCTCCATGTATTTGTCAAATCACTGCCACCACATGATGGATCTCTAATGCAGTGTGTCTACATTAGAGATTAGGTCAGGAGTGCATTATTTTTAAACCTTACCATTTCTAAGCTGTATCAGGTCTGTTTCCTTGCTGTCAGAATACAAATTTTGACTTTTCACTGAATTAGTAGGCTATGATTGCCCAACTCAGTAGTAACAGTTCTGAAAATGAATTAACCACTATACAAAGGTTTAAGCAATAAAGATTCAAACCCTTGAAGATACATTACTGGTATTGATAATAGTGCAGCCATATCTCAGTATTCATCAGGTGTCTCCAGGCTCTCTGCCTTCAGGAATCCTCCACAAAAAACTGTTTCCTGCAATTCCCAGACTTATATGGAAAAGGCTGTTCTCAGCTATACTAAACTGGTACAGTGAATCTTCTCTCAAAAGATCTTTAATACTTCCAAAGAAGACCCACTGACAATTTTGAGTCTTCAAGTAGTGACCAAAAGAAAGGAATAATAGTCAGCTAGTTTGCCTCAAACACTTCCTTTGGAGATGGAGCCATTCCCAGGGATAACATTTTGGCAGTGACATCCTAACAAAATTCATTGTAGACTTACACACTGCATAAGGCAACTCTCACAAGGCAAGAAGTTTTAGCTTTCACAGAATGCAGCAGCAGCTCATGAATACAGCCAGTCTTAAAAACCAAAACACTCACTGAAGCCAGGCCAGGAACACTTTTATCCAAGTTAAAGAACTCATTGAAGTCAAACTCTCCTGGAGCTGGTTCTTGTAGAACAGCTTCTCTAGGAACTTCTTGATCTGCTGGAGTTTCATTGGCAAGGACAGTTTGCACTTCATCCTCTTCCACCACTCCACCGTTGCATTCTATCCCTTAAAAAGAAAGCCAGGTGGTTGCTGAATCCCTGAACTCTGCTGTTTCCTGTGGGAACTGTGCCTAAAACAGCCAGCGCATCTGCCCAGGGATTGGAAGCACAGCACCAAGGCACCCCAACCCACAGGACAGCTCATCAGGTACCTTGTGCTGCACAGCACCCACTGCAGCCCTACCACAGAGCTTCCAGGCTGTTAGGAAAACTACCTGGCTCAAAAAATAAGATTTGCCACTGAACTGTGCAGGAACAACTGCTCAGCCCAGGGAGCACAACACATCGGATGTGCTGCCACAACCAAGCACACAAAGGTGCTGAGGGCAACAGCTGCTGCTGGTTTTACATCAAGAATCCTCTGGCAGCCTCTGCCTTCCTGAATCAGGTTCTTAATGTCAGCACATGACAAATTGACAAGTACTGCTCCTCCTGCTCCTCCACCAAGACCAGAGCACTTCCTGCTTTAAACACTTCTCAAAAAGCACTCAAAAAGGTGCTGCAAAAGAGCTGTGACATGACTACAGATGTGGTGTGCTTAGAACTGCACTACAACTCAGTTAGACCTCAGGTGTAGCAGTGGATTAATTTATGTTATCCACCTGCAAAATTTCTAGCAGTAACAAGTCATCATCTCTCTTGCCATAGTGCAGCTTTTTCAGTGGTGATCATCACTGTAGACTTGAAGTCCAGTGACTACACACAAATTTCAAGCCTCCAAACTCAGCTCACATGACTGGCAGCTGAGTGCCCAAATGAGTGTTCCTAATGTTAGTATTGCTATAAGGAAAAACAGTGTTTTGAGTACCTCAGAGCATAAGCTTAATTTAAACCAAGGCTTTAGCACCCAGCAAGATATGGAAGAGAACAAGACCTTATAATAGCCTATCAACTCCTGGGATTATTCAGCATCCATACAAAGTTTTTTCCCAGCCTCTCAATCCTGCCTTTCTTTGGGAAAAAAAATAGTGTTTTATCATCTAATTGATCTTTCAGATTGTAAACACCTTTAGGACTTAGATCTTGTGCTTCAGGATGACCAAAAGCTATGCAAGGCCAAACTAAAAGGTTGGTAAACTGCATTTTTTCACACTTGCCAGGATCTGGCACAATCCCCTCCCTGTCCAGGAAGGTGCCACAGTGGCAGGCAAGCAAATCGGGGTGGGATGTGCCCTTACCTTCCTTTAGGGAGGCCGTGCGTCGCCTTGTACGTTTTCTCCCTTTGTGATCTTCCTCCAAAATCTTGTCATCAAAGCCTGTGAGCTCAATGGTCTCAGACTGACTTGTAGGACCAGCAGAGAACCACTCAGGCTCCTCCTCAGTGTAAGAGTCGTTCCTTCTTCGCTCCCCAAAGACACGTTTGCTGTCACCAAACTCCCTCTGAAGCAGGATATTAATCACATTAACCATAAAATGCTGCTTTTTAAGTTTCCTCCCTGACTTCCAAAGCAAATGACCACCTTTTCCCACTAGTTTTGGGTTTTGTTTTTGTGTTTTTTAAGGTTTATATGCACACCCTTTATGCTCAGGAAACTTTTACATTTTAAACTTCACAGCTGAATTTCTGCTTTGTTACACCAAAGGCTATTAATCTACAAGGGCCTCTCTAACCTGAGAGGTAGGCTAGTGATTCCTTTTTAAAAATCAGAAAACATTTAAAAAAAAGTGCCTACAAGCATGGAAAGCTTCCATTTGCTGAGGTTAAAGACAATACTCACTGACAACTGCTAGGTTATGGACTACAGATGAACTATTGGACTTTTGAGTATCTTGCTGGTAAGTCAGCACAGACAAGGTTTCTAAGATAAACAGTATTAGATGCATCCCAGCCTGAAGTAACTAAGCTGCTCAAGCACCAAGCACTCACCCTCAACACCACTGTCTACTGCAGCCATGATGCTCAGAGAACACCTCCTACTCTACTGTATTTACATCTCAGTTTTGCATCATCTGGTATGAAATATTGCTTTTGCTGCTTAAGTCAGTGATGCTTGTCCACCCTAATCTATGTCAGATTATCAGGGCCTACTAAATTTAAGTTTTACATCTAGACCTCACTAAAACTCCCACAACCACAAAAGTGCTTTTAAGAAGCGATGCCCTTCTTGCCCAGGACACTGCACTGCTGTGTGCAGCTCACCTGCCCCTGGCGCCTTCCCTACGGGCCCAAACCCCGTAATTAACACGCAGCAGAACAGAGGGCACAGACCCTGAAGCGTTTGTCCTTGTAGTCGCGGTCTCGGTCGCGGTCCCTGCCGTCGCGCGAGTCCCCCCCGCGGTGGTCCTTGTCGAAGTTGCGGGCGGAGATGATCCGGCCGCTGCCGATCCTGCGGCCGCCGATGACGCGCACGTCGCTGTCCTTCTCCAGAGGGCTGCCCGCCCGGCGGGAGCTCACGGACGCGCTCACGTGGCAGCCACCTCCAAAGCTGCGCCTCTGGGGACTCAACACCACATCCAAGTCATCTTCTTTCACTCTCTCTCTTGGGTCTGCAAGGCAAAAGCCACACAAAAAGCAGTAAATTCCAAGTATCAGCAAAGATGAGTGAGTTGGCTGTGCCACGCCCTTGCTGCTATCCCAGGGCTTTTTGAAGGAAAACACTCCTGACTTATTTTTGTGAGGCTAATCTAGCTGAGACCACAGGAAGCACAACAAGAATTTACAGCTGGACACTGAGGAATCACTGCAGTCTCCTGGGAAGGACCTGCTTTCCCACTACAGACCTTCTAAGTACTCAGGCTGCAATTGCAGGGAAATTGTCCCCTGCACTTGCATTATCTCCTGTATGGCAAGAACAGTGGGATACAACTGACTGCTGCCTAAGGCTGTTCTTACCTAAGTTACCAGGAAACCAACTACAGTCTAGTCAGAGCAGCCACAACTTCCTTGAGACTCATCCTACATAGTCAATTTTCAGAGAGGTTTTATTTAGTCTCCTTTGTGTTATCCCAAAGGAAAGGTTTGTCAACAGCCCAGGTTCAGTCTGAGCCTCGTGCTGGGAGAACACACTCACCTACTATCCTACGTATCAGTGAAGTCCGATCTGAATCCAAATCTTTTTTAAAGCTTTCCACTGGTGAAGTTCTTCCTGAAGTTGGATATAAAGATGCATGCCACTTCTCTGGATCCCAGACACCATCACTGTGAAAAGAAAATTGCAGAATTGTTTGATAACTTGTAGTCTAATAAGTAATTCATAGTGCTGTGCTGAAAACCCAGGATTGACTGGTTAGCAACCTGTACAAATGGAACACCTTTCACATCCACCTTCTAAAGCTTTGCCTGCTGTGGTTTACTACCCCACACATGGTATATGGATCCCTTCTGTAACAGTGAGGAAGTACAAAACCAATCAGATTATCAAGGCTAGTTATTGGTGAAGTTTGCCTGGTACACTGACAAACAGCTCAAGCAGATCATATGCAGCTGCTCTTAAGCATTCAAGTAATTTTACTTCAATCTCACTTACTGGTACAATAAATTAATCTGACTAGTAAAGAAACTGCTGCTTAGCAAACTTACAAGCCAAGAGCACTCATCTTCATTTTTAAGTGAAGTAAGCATGGGAAAGTAATCCACCAAGCAAGGCAGGTTGTTACCACCTGACCCAGTCTGTGCCACACAGCCATTAACTGTTGGAAGTTTTATCTGCAAGTCTGTCAGACTTGTGTTGTGTGAAGTTATGAGACCCAGTAGAAAATAATCTGTGTTCACAGCACAAAATCCCTGGCCAGAGCATGAACCCTTCCCAGCAGATTAGTACTCCTGAGAAGTGCCATACACTGAACTCTGTAGCACCTGCATCTCCCATCAACATAAGAGCATTTCTTAGCTAACTTTTTTGCAATTTAAACTTTTATTCTGAGAGAAATGTACACAGCCTTTGTATAATCAAGAAAATACCTGTCATATTTTTCAGAAAGACAAGAAGGTCTTTTCTTAGAGTAGGGACGCTCTTTAATATCCAGCAGTTCCTCCTGAAAAAAAAATAAATCCAGACATTAGCTGTCTTACCCAGCCAAGATTTAAGTGACTCAAACTGTCTATTCCCAGCTGCCTGTTCAATGTAGTGTTGCAATTGGACAACCCAAGTTTCACAATATGTTGTTTCATATCCTGTGAACTACTGCAGTGAAAGTTTGTTTCAGTTGTTCTACCAGTGGCCACTGACCAAACATTTCTTTGGAGCACTGATCCTTACTAGGTCAGGTTCAGTCCTTGGGAACACTCCCAGGCTGTTCACACCATATATGTTTACATGTTTCACTTGCCTGCACAGCTCAGTTTGTGAACAAGACAGGCATCACGGACACTGGAGCTGCTGACTTCTCAAGAAAGAATCAAACTGCTGTGTTGAATGTTCAACAGGTAAAAAACCATTACCACAATACAAGTTAACTTGTGTGGACCTAGAAATTCCAGACAAACTTGCCATTTCTGACCATCATCAACTGGAAGATACCAGAATGTATGTAATGCAATTACCCATTCCACACAACACCAAATCAGTGCTGAAAGATGACTTGTTTTCCCACTTTCTACCATCTTTGAAACAGTCCTTGGTTTATCACTGCACACCCCTCAGTCAGTCACTTGACTGGCAATCAATCCAGAGTTTGCTGCATTTGAAAAGCATTATTAATGGTGTGATCATCAGTGCCTTAAATCATCATTAACTTGGCTGCAATCAAGATCCACATTTCTAATTACACATACTCCTTCTCCCCAGATTAACTTCCCTCAATCTGCCTCACTCCCAGCCGTACTGAACTGATTCACAACTGTGCAGAAATCAGTGGGCAGCTGGAAGGATAAAGGAATCCTAACAGCAGACACCACACACCAGCCAAACTGAAGGAAATCTCTACCTTTTCCCCCCAAGAACAGAACATCCTCTAGAGCTTTTACATCGTTATCCCCATGTGATTAAAACCAGTTCATCAGCTGTGTGGGCTTGATAATTGAAAGTTTGCAGATAGCAGTTTGGTAGCTGGATAAAACCTTCACAAATATATTCAAGCATGAAGTCTTCAGCAAAAAGAGCTCCACTAAAGGGAGGAACACTGGCTTCCCTGCCCAGTTTCCCAAAATAAACCTCAATCTGAGTAACATCAGTGCTGTAATACTATCACAGCCTGATGCAGATACTACAAGTATTAACAGCCCTGTCCATCATCCCATCGGGAATGGGCTGTTCTCTGGCCACGAGAGGGAGTCCACAGGCCCTCAATCACATCCTATCACAGTCCTTCATTCAAGTGAGGAAAATTTGAATTGTTTCTTGGCTTTTGCTCATTAGCTCTGCACCCTTGGAGCAACAGCTTCCCACGAGCTAGAAAAGACATGACTTGGACCACAGAGCGCTCCTGTAACAGAGGAGAGGAGTGCTGGCACTTCCAAAGTGTGCTTTTGGTGATTTTCTGTTTAATTCACACAGTGGTATGTTTAAGTACATGGGTAAAAAAGAGTGTTCAGCTGTTATTAAACAGTTTTAATCAAACAGCTTAAAAGTACTCATGGTATGAGCCAATTGTTTTCCTACTGGTAGTAAGTAAATACAAAGCACTAAATTAAATCAGTCCCCTTTCCAAATCAACAGCACATGTCCCAAAACTGTGTTCCCTCCAACACTAATTAGTACAAAACTGGAACATGTAAAAATGTCTTACAATGCTGATTACATGAGCACCTTAGACCTGCCATACTTAAGATGTTACATGTATAAAAAGCAGAATCTGAGGGAAGATATTTCAACACAGACTGATTTCTGGTATTTCTTGATTTAGACTCCTTGAAAACCAACTGATAGACAAGACCAGACACCTTCTGGCACTAGTTCTGCAACTTTATCCTGATCAGAAACTGCAGGCACTGAATTAACAAAACTGAAGCTACAAGTGCATTGGTTTCAGTGCACAGCCACCACAGCACTGGCTGAATGCTGCCCAAAGAGCAAGGAGAATCTAAAGCTGCACTCAGTAACTACTCTGAGAGGAGTTGGGCAAGACAGAACAAGTATAGCTATCACTTTTTCAACAGGGAAAGTCTAAAACCAGCTTCTCTCCTTCACTTAGCAGTTAACTAAGTACCAAGGTCTGCCCAATAGTACACTTTGCATCCTTGAAGATCGAGTGCACATCGTCTCTAAGAAGTCAAAGAACTGGACAGCCAGATTATTCCCATGAAGTTTTGCCAGTTCTCAAGTATGTGGTTTATTGTTGATGTCTGGTTAAAACAAGCCAGAGCTTCACTATCTCAACGGAACAGAGCCACAAGGATATTTTTTTTTCTTTTAGAAAACAACCTACCAGTGATCCAACAGCTCTGAATTCCTCAAGTAAGATAACACAGTCAGCAACAGTAAACTGTCTCACCCTGTTCCACACTTCAGGCCATTTGCTGCAAAGTATCTTAACAGATTTCCACAAGGCAATGACCACCTGTTCCCACAGCCTGCAGCCCTGGGAAAACCAGCCCCCATTACAGACTCCTTCTAAAGGAAGTTTTCAGCAGTGGCACCAAAACTCCAAACAAGAGTGGAGTCCTAAACCCCACAGCACCTCAAACTCACTTAGTACTGAAATAACCTTTAATTGCAAGTTATTGTTCTTAGGTATTGCTCCTTAGGTATTACAGTTAAACAAAAGCACCTGTGTTCAAGTTTTAACATCAAGCATTAGTTGGAATCAACTGCACAAGCTTCCAGCAGCCAAATATGAGCAATTCTAATGTTACAGGAGGCATCCAGTAAACACATAAACGCTCCTGATAAGATCTGGAGTGCTACACCTTCCTAGGAAGTGGCACCCACTGCAAAGAAACATTTTGGTCAACCTCTTAAAGGAACTCTGCTGAAAGCAGAACTAGAACTAACTATGAAGTGCAAGTGCTTGAGAGAGTTGGTAGGACAATATACTTCAGTCTCTGCCTTAATCTCTCAGCACACGCTGTGGGGGCTCAGGTATTCAAACAAGGTGGTGGGAATCAAGAAGTATCTTGAGGACAGGACTGCACACCTACATCACATTTACCAACTTACTCGTTTTACACCACCCTGCAAATCCTAATCCAGGCAAAGGCTTTTCAGCTTTCCCCTCACTGCTTCCCTCTTACAGAGCCTCCCCCTCCCCTTCTGTGACCGGCAGCTCCACAAGCAGCTCC
The DNA here is from genome assembly GCA_013396695.1 of Sakesphorus luctuosus. Taxonomy (NCBI): domain Eukaryota; kingdom Metazoa; phylum Chordata; class Aves; order Passeriformes; family Thamnophilidae; genus Sakesphorus; species Sakesphorus luctuosus. The sequence goes on from VWZD01010701.1 coordinate 68,090, forward strand.
GGGAGGGCAGGAGAGCGAGCTGACCTTTGTGTAACGATGAGGGTATTTGGTTGTAACTCTGTTCAGCTCCAGGAAAGCATCGCCATTTTCCGTTTCTGTTACACCTCCTCTTTTATCCATGGTTAGTTCAAAGCCTTGGACTGCGGAGCTGATTAAAACAAAACCAAGCCATCAGATTTCCAGCCGTGCGGTTTTGCGGGAGCTTTTTCCTTCCAGCCCGCGACAGTCCGGCCCTCGGACACCGCGGGAAGGGCCAAGTTCTCCCG
>VWZD01010701.1:68881-159640 GCA_013396695.1 Sakesphorus luctuosus
GAGGAGAGGCGCGGGGCGCGGCGAGGGCCCCGCAGGCAATCTGGGAGGGCAGCCCTGCATGGCGGGCGGCCGCCGGCGGGGCGCGCCATGTGCGGGGTGGCCCCGATCCCGGTCCCGTCCCTGTCCGGGCCCCGATCCTGGTCCCGTCCCCATCCCGGTCCCGTCCCGATCCCATCGTGGCCTCGGTGCCCGTCCCCCTTAGAGAGGCGCGGAGTGGGATAAGGGCGGGCAGCGGCGGGCCGAGCGCGGCCCCTCACGGCGCTGGCGGTGCCGGCGGGTTCCCTGCACTGCCCTCGCGCCCCGCCGTGCCCGCGGGTGCCACGGGCGGTGTGGCTGAGCCCGGCCCGCCGTGCTCCGGCGCTGTGAACGCAGGTCCCGGTGCTCCCCACCAGCCGTCCCCTGGTCTGGCACTGCCGGGGCACAGCAGAACGGAGGCTGCTGCGGGGCAGCTGGTTCGGAGGCAGCGGACTAAGCTTTGAGTGGTTGGCAGTGAGGACGGGACATGGTTTGCAGCGTCAGGTTAAGGAATTTACTGAGCGAGACCGCCCGCCCCGTGTGCCCGCGGCTGTGCCCCGGAACCCCATCCCTGCTGCCACGGGAACCCGGCCCGGGTGCCAAACACCTCGGGCACAGAGGGCTGTGGAGGAGCAAGGAATTACTTGTGGGATCTGGTGAATAAAGTGTTTCAGTCCTCGATCTTTAATGAAGTTGCATACCACCATTAAAAGCTGATCACTCATGGAATGAGAAATAAATAAGAAGTATTTCTCACTCTTTTCTTCCATGACAAATGCTGCATTATAAGTGAGCCAGCACTGCAGCTGTGGCCGGGTCTGTGTCCCCGATCCTGCTCTGCAGGCAAACGGCGAGGCTCGATGACAACGAGCAGTCCGCAGCCGTGGTTGGTGGGAGATGCGGTGCGGTGCGAGCGCCCTGCCCGCCTGTGTCCCGCTGCTGGCGGGGCTGTGCGGGCTGAGCGCCGCTCGGTTCGCTGCCAGGGGCACACGGTGCGGGCAGGGGTGACACGGAGCAATGCCCGGTGGCACAGGGAAATCAGGACGCTGTTTTCTCCCCGCCAGTGCGAGCGGCAGCTTTCCCTGCCCGCGCTCCGTAAATCCCGGGCGCTCCGGGGCCATTCCCGTTCCCGATGCTGTTCTCGGGGCCGTTCCCATTTCCGAGGCTGTTCCCGTGCCCGATCCCGCCCGCTCCCAGGGCCGTACCGTTCCTGAGGCCATTCCCGTTCCCGGGGCTATTCCCGATACCATTCCTGGGGCCATTTCCGTTCCCGAGGACGTTCCCGATCCCGTTCCTGAGGCCATTCCGGTACCCGGGGCCATTCCGTTCCCGAGGCCATTCCTGTTCCCGATTCCGGGGCCATTCCCGAGCCCGGGGCTATTCCCGTGCCCGGGGCCATTCCCTTTCTCGATCCCGGGGCCATTCCCGATCCCGGGCCGTCCATTCCCGCTGACAATCCCGGGGCCATTCCCGTTCCCGATCCCAGGTTCATTCCCGATCCCGAGTTCATTCCCGTTCCCGGGGTCATTCCCGATCCCAGGGCTATTCCCGATCCCGGGGCCATTCTCGTTCCTGTTCTCGGGGCCATTCACGTTCCCGATCCCAGGGCTATTCCCGATCCCGGGGCCATTCCCGCTGCCGGTGCCGCTCGCTCCCCGCCCGCCGCCAGGGGGCGCTGCGGCAGGCCGGGCTGGGGCGGGACATGGCGGACTCCTCTCGCCCCTCAAGGCTCCTCCCTTCAGCCCCTCGGGGGTGGCCCGGTTGGGCGGGCGGGCCCTCGTTGCTCCATGTGCTGGTTCCGTGTGCCGCGGTCTGCAGTGCCCTCAGAGGGCGGGGGGCGGCACCGCGGGCCGAGCAGCGTCGTGTGGGTGTGAGGTGTGAGGNGGTCTGCAGTGCCCTCAGAGGGCGGGGGGCGGCACCGCGGGCCGAGCAGCGTCGTGTGGGTGTGAGGTGTGAGGCCACAGGCGCGGAGAGTTCGGGGTGTGATTTTCTGCTGAAAGGAATTTCGCGCAGAAAAACTGCAGAAAAATTTTGTGGTTTTTTGGGGGACGAGTTTCTGGGTTTTAGTGGTTTTGTGGTTTTGTGTTTTTTTTTTTTTAGTTGGTTGGTGATTTTTTGTTGTGTTTATGTTTAGCTTTTGGTTTTTTGTTTGCTTTTTTCAGTTTCTTGGTTGTGTTTGTTTTGGTTTACGTTCTGTTTGTCTTTCTCCCTGTCACGCCTTAAGCCAGGCTTACAGAAATACCCACTTTGGATCTCGCTCTTCCAAGGGGGTGCCTGTCCCGGGATCCAGGTGCTCTCCCAGGCTCTGACTCCCCCCAGGCCTTTGGGAGGCACAGGGCTCTGTGCACATGGAATTTCTCACCGAAGCTGTGTGGAATTGTTGCCTTTATTTCTGTGTGCTTGTGAATGAGAGAAGCTTAGTGTTTAAAACAAAGCCAAAAGGAGTTAGTTTGGTTTGCTACTGATTGTATCCCCCTGGTTATTAATTTGTTCTTAAACAAGGGAATGTAACTTGGAGTCATCTTTGTCTAGCACGGCTTTGTTTAGGTAGGCACAGTTGCTGCCTTGGGATTCAAGTGGTTATAACTTCATTACCATCAGATTTTGTCAGTGTTGCTCAGGGCAGTGAGGCTGCAAGACACACTTTTCATGTTAAACATGTTCACTTCAATTGTGCTGTTTGTGTGCAGGTCACCTGAGTGGAGTTCGTGTGTTGATCCATTTGGTGGATTCACCACAAATAACAGGCACCAGTTTGTGCTTTGTCCAAAGCTGACAGACAGCACTGCAGAACAGAGACAGAATTTGTGCACTGCAGGCTTGGAACTAGAGTGAAATGGAGAAATTCAGGAGCAGGTAAGCAATAATAAGAAGATACCATGTTAAAGGCCTTAGGGCATCTTAGCCTTTCCATGGGACTGAAGAAAGTTGAGTTATTCTCATAGGAGGGCTTAGTGGTCTCCATGGAATGTTGTTAATCAGAAAGTGTTCCTCTTAAAAGCACAACAAAAACACAACAAACACCCCACCCCCAAGCCCATCATGGAACACACTTTATGTGGGTTTACATTATCATAACATAAAACATTTAAACATAAAAACGATGTTTTTGAGCTTGAGGTCTGAACTGGGTTATATTTTGACCTAGTTGCTGACCCAAGCACAGGTTTGTTCCGTGGTGTCAGATCTCTTACTCTTCCCATGCTTTCATTTTCTGACTTCACAAGGGTGAAATGATCCTTCTTCCACTCTTACTTTTCATGGTTAGTTGCCATAAATTCTCATGAACCTGGGCCATCATCACTAAAATATGTGCAGCACATACAATGTTTAGGAAAATTATTAGGTTTTCACATACCTTAGACTTCAATACAAAACTTCTGTATGTTTTACCCAAGTGTGATTTTTTGACTCCTTTGTGTGACATTGTCATCATGTATGGTCAGAGCAGGTTTCCCTTTGGAGATTAAACAGTTTTAAGAGCTTTGCAGGAACCTCATTCTGGAAGCTGTTTTGCATAAATTTTAAAGTGCCTGAGACTCTTCATAAGTAAGTAGAGTTGCCTTAACTGCACATCTTGATGTGAACAGAACTCTCCTGTCTGCTGGACAGGGCCCACCTCTCAGAAAACACTCAGATGATATTTTATAGCACAAGAATTTCTCGCACAAAATACAGGTCTTGTTTTCTGTCATTAGCTTTGTTTTAGCTCCTTGCAGCTTGCAGGAACAGGCCAAAAATGCTGTATTTGCTCCCAGAGCTTCAGTGATTGGCTGTTCACAGTGGTTATTCAGCTGAACCTCTGGAACTTGCATTGATTCAATCCCTTTGTCAAGCCAACATTATTTTCTAGTTGCAGCCACATTTTCCCCAGCTCAGTTCGGGTGATTATTAGGGTGAGATTTTGGGCTGCCCTCTTCTCTTGCCTCTTCTGGAGCTCAAGAATGTGCTTCTGTTCTAATGTGCCAATTTTCAGGGTAGTGGCAGCATTTGTTTTGGGAAAGAAGCTTCAATACAACTGGTTCAGCAAGTTTTATCTGGTTAGGGTTTTTTTATCCTTGTTTTCAGAAAATTATCATGACAAAATACTTAGAATTCATAAAAACACGCTTGTTATTTTTCAGATTTTACATGTGAAAGTAAACTGTGTGGTGGGAAAATATGTCTAATTTTGTTTTTTTGTGATGAATAAGTAAAAACAGGAAGAGATTTTGAGTTTTTTTTAAGAAGAAACATACTTAGTTAAGATAGGAGTGAAATTAGGAAGTTTTTTTGTGAAAGAGCATTTCATGTTAAAATGGAAAAGTCTCCCTTCAGTTCCCCAGTACTCAAGAGAATTTTTCAGCAGTGGACAGAATACCTTAATTAATATATTTGAGAATTAAAGGCAGAAATCCACATTCAGATGTTCTCTGTAAAGACACCCTGTGTGCACACACATGGGAGGAAAAGCACAAAGGCATTTTAGTGATTTTTTTCATTTCAACTTTAAAGAAGAAAGGAATTGTCTGTGGCCTCATTGCACTCAAATGTGTCTTTCTGCTTGTGTGGGGAAACTTTGACATTAAAACTCCAGATAGTGAAAAACACCTGATAAAGAGACAGTAAATGTTTTAGCATTTTGTAGCTGTCACGGCCTGTGTGTGATTGGATACCTTTGTTATAAATTAATTTATTGAAATAATGCCATTTCTTTGCAGTTAATGTAATTCTACACAAAATACTTCTCCTTTCCTTTTTAGTTCAAAATCCCTGAAGATACATGAAATCCAACCACCACCTGGGCATCGAGTCCCTGCGAGTGGGGAACCTGTCACTGCCCTCTGTGCCAGACATGAATGCCAGGCCAGAGCCCATCACAATCTGGGTCAAGCTGGGGATGTCCAGAATCAAAGAAAAAGGTTAAAAAAATTCTGGAGCAGGTGATAAGTACAAAACATTTTTCACTGAATGGAGCAGAGGGATCAGACCTAGAATGGTCTGGGTTTAGTAGTACCAGTGCAGGCTGAGGCAGAAGTTTAGTTTTTGTTCATGGCCATGTGAGACAGTTTTGAATCTCTCTTGTGGTTACTTGGCAGCATAGTCAGATTTCCCATATTTTTTATTTTGTAATGCAACATTTTAAAAAGGCTGTTTAACAGTATTCTGTGATACACTGCCAGGTGTTATGATGTTCTCTTGCTCTCCTCTAGTGTTTTTTTACTTCTTTTGTTTGTTGAAAGAATCCTGACAAAGGTGGGATGTAATTGTTTAGAGATTAAAAGCCTATTATTTACTGAGCAACTGGAGCTGATGGAGCAGCTCAGACCTGCTAAAACAGGGAGGCCCTGTTCATGGCTGTGCTTTAATTAACTTGTGAAGCCTTTGGTGCTTACCAGGGCTCTCCGTGTGCCAATTAACTGTTAAATCCATTGGAAGGAAAAGGAGGGAAGGTTACAGTGTCACAGGAACACATTAGGGAGCTGAGCTGGTACTGGGAGAAACCTGTGAAGAGGCAGAACTGCTGTGGGGGAGGTGGGAAGGAGGAAGGTTTGGTTTTATGGGAGGCTAAACATTAAACTGGCTCAGGTATTCTGGGCTCAGCTCGTTGACTTGAGGGAAACTGTGATGTTCCCAACTCTAAATCACAGAAAGGCCCCCCAGTTACCAGCACCCTGCTCAGTGGGGTCACTGGGTGTACAGGGGCTGCTTGGAAGACATTTGGCTACCCAGCTTTTCTAAAGTGTGTCCCAGTTAAAGCCTTGCAGTAATACTCAGGCCTCTGTTTGTGCCTGATGGAATGTCATGTTACAGGTATTAATTCCAGGGTGTAAATATTTCATATTTGCATTGATCTCTGAAAACCAGGCCCTTAGTTTTATTACTGGAACTAGCATGAAAGTTCCTATTTTACTGCTGCTTTGGAATCTGCAGAGGAGGAATACCAAGGCTACTAACCTTTCCTTATATTCCAGATATCTAGCAAGAAAATTCTTCTATCTGTGGGCAAAAATGACATTTGGACAAGTTCTCCCTTCCCAAGCCAGGTAGATAAAATTATAGAACTCAAGGGTGGACTTCTTTTCTTTTTATTAATTGGCTCACTGGTGAACCATTGGGCTGAGAGAGTACTGCCTGCCATGAAATATTTGGATGTAGTTTGAGATCACTGGTAGGTCCCCTGTAAGTACCCTTCTTGCTCTTGCTTTTTGGTTTAATAATCCTGGTTAAACTTTACTGACTGAATTCATAGGAATTGTGGTGTCTTGATGGAGCTGAACTGCACATGCATATAAATGATGGGGTATGATTGTGGTTCCTGCTTTAAATTCAGTTCATGTTGCTGTTTGCTCTGTTGTTAATGTGTTTGTGTGTGTGTTTGGTATCTGTCTGACTTGGAAATCCCTGTGGCAGATAATTCCTTTCTGTTGTTACTGTTGTGTGAGCTCCTGGAACCCCACGCTTTGATACTCTTCTTGGCTTGCTTTAATTTGCATGTTCATTCTTGCTTGAGCACACCCTTGGGAACTGAAGCAGCTCCCAGTGGGAAGAGCTGCATTTCTTGCATTTGGAATAAGATCAGGCCCTCAGTGATTCAGTTTCATTGCATTGTATGAAATATATTCTGGTTTTGCCTTAGTTGGTAAATGGAAGTTGTCCTGTGAACCTCACCATCCTTGGTGTCCCATCTACTGCACTGGCTCTACTTTGGCTGCCTATAAATTCAGGGCAATGATTATTTGATTTTTTAAAAGTGGAAATATATTTTATAAAGATCAGCAAGGAACATAAGCAACAATGAATTGCCTTTTTAGATTTAAAAGTCCCCAGTTCTCCATAGCTTTTATTTGCAATGTTCTGTTAATGCACCAAGTCCAAAAAATTAACATATAGCTCATTTCTTCTTTCTTTTTTGTTCTTCCTTTTCTGCTTGAGTGTTTGGAATGACTGAGCAACTTGGCTTGGGGTAGGTGGCTGTGAATTGGAACTTGTGAGAGGGTTGATCTGTGTTCACTGAGGGACCTGTCAGTATTCTGGGCCTAATCCTGCTGTTACTGCAGACATGACCAATTACATCGAGTTAGTGGGATAGTTATGATCAAAACTGTGAGTCTGGGCTTGTGTGCTTGTTGTTTGTTAGCCTGTATGTTCTCATGGGTCCTTCTATTTGCCTTTTCTCCATCAGAAATACAAAGAGGTCAGAAATATTTTGAAAGGATTCGTACTCCAGTTGATGAGACTTTTATGTTCTTGAGCTGCTGCTCAGGTCATCCTGACCACATGGAAAAGTGTTTGAAGGAATATTTAAAAAATAAAAAAACCCCTAATTGTTTGAAAGATTAGATTATGACCATTATTTTTGATTATGTGATCAAACCCCCAATTCTTGCATGCAGATCTTCCTATATTTGAATTTTTAGCTGTTCACAGTTTAGTTGAAATGTACCATCACTTCTTACCTGTCCAGGTGTGTGTTAATTAAATCTGTGTATAAAAACAGACACTGATTTATTGAGATTAAAGAATTTGAAGGTCATATATGACTTGTGAATCCATTTTGTCCATGGCTCAGTATCCATTGGAAGGAGAAGGTACACAAAGAGGTGAACAGATTCATTTTTAGCACAGATGATGTTCAATTGGCTGAAGGAGTTCCTGAGCCTATTCAGGTGTTCTTTGGGAAGATTTTAAATTTGTGGTGATTCATGATCAGCATGCTGTTTCTAAAACACAATGGAAACATCAAAGCACTGTAAAATCTGATGAGTTTTTGCATTTGTTTCTATATATAAAATATTTTGAGTTTAAAATAGCAAAGAACAAAATTAGCAAGGAAAACACATGTATTGTTATCAACTGTGCTGATAATTTGAGTAAAACACAGAACTGGGGGTAGAATATGCAAGTTATTCATAGGTTTAGTCAACTGGCACTCTGATATTTGGCAAGTTAACATCTGTCCTATTCCATGCCTTTATGTGAAGAATTTACAGTCAGTAAACTGGCTGGTTCTTGTCATGTTCACAGAGTCTTGGAATAAAGTGTCACAGCAGGGTGGTGGCTTTAAATGGAATTAGATGTTGTTAGGCTGATCAGGCAAGACTGGAGAAGAGGCAGTGTAATCTTCATTAAAACTGATTTGTGCTCACTCTGGAAACCTGTGTGAAGTTTCCCATGTCCAAATCTTTCAACTGTTTAGGTGCTTTTATGACCAGAAGATTCTTCAGAAAAGTTTTGGCCTGTGGAAGGAGTGGCAGACAGTTTGCAGAGAAAGGGAGCTCAGCCTGAGAGCAGAGAGCCATTACAGGTTTGTGAAATGACTTCCCATTGGGGTGTGTGTGAGAAATTTTCCTTGGGTTCTGAAGGAGTTGTTAATACCAGTAAGCAAGTTACAGCCCCAGCACCTTTAGACCAAGGGCAATGTCTTCATTGCTGAGTGTCATATTTGTCTTACCCTGTCTTTTTTTTTGTTGTCTTAGAATGAAGTCAAAATTCCCTTTTCAGCATATCTTTGGAGTGCAACTGACCTTGAAACAATCCTCCTTGTAGGCACTGGAGGCTGTTTCACCAATTGGGACTGTTTTCCTTTTTCAGGCATTTCCTCTGTGGTTCGATACTCCATGCCTGGAGAGCCTACGTGTGCCAGCAGCAAGAGAAGAGGAACAAATACTGTGTTGCAGAGTCTCACGGTAAGTGAAGGGATGGCAACTATCTGGAGACATACTGAGGTGGGAGATTTCAGGGGAAACCTTCACTCAGAGTCCCTGTCCCCTGTGCCTGTTTGCACCCTGACCCCCCAGGCCCGGGCAGTGCAGTGTTCCCAGGAGCAGATGGCTGGCTGGGGCTGGCAGGGGCATTCCCTGTGAGGCACTACTGTGTAGCTACAGGGTTATTTAGGGATGCCCCTGAATAAGCTTAAGGGCCTCTCCATCTGCTCTGGATTGCACTGTTTGTTTCTGAGGGGGTGGTTTGTTTGGTTTTTCATTTGTTTGGGTTATTTTTTTTACTTAACATGTATTCAAATAGATATTTTTTGTTGGAATGTGTTGTTGGAATTCTCTGTCAACTGTGGCTATAGACATTAGATAATAATTCCCTGAGGTGTTAACTGCACTCATTTTATCTGTATTCACTGTTCCTTCCAGCTTGTGTCTTTCAATGGAAAAGAAACCCAAGCTTTTAAAGTGCCCCTTGTCTTATTGTGTAGATTCTTTGCTCTGCAATGGGTTTGTCTTGGAGCTCTCTATACTGGTTACATCTTCCTTGGGTTTCAGGGAATATGTTTCACTGAAGGGAAGCATGACCCTGGTGTAAAGATGATACCATGGCTTTGTTGTGAACTGGTTTGCAAAATCAGTTAACTGCTTTCTTTGCACATGATTGTTGCCGCAGACTGTCATAGAGCTGGCACCTTTGGACACAAACTGTCTTATTTACTGAGCCAGGTCAGAGTATTTGCATCATGTTACTTAATCATAAACAGAAAAGTGACCTGGTTTAAGGTATGTTGATGCTTGATTTGCAAAGAAATATTAAAAGAAAAGCTTGGGGGTTTTTTATGTGTAAGTGTGAAGGGACATAGAATCAATGGTGTTTCTTTTCTAATAACTTTGCTTCAGTAGTGTCAGTTCTGACCGGCCAGCCTGCTGTGAGGACAAAGTGCTGCACCCTGCATGAAGTGGTAACCTGGAATTTGTGACACCACTTCTGTTTTTAGCTGCATGACCAGCCTGCTAAATAAACTTGACTTATTTCTGGTTGATTTCTTTGCTTGTACTACAGAATAACTGCTGAAAAGCTACTGATGAACCTGATGAAGTTCCTTTTTTCCAAACAAACCAAAGAAAATCCTGTAATTCTTCCCCACTAAGGCCATTACCGAATACTGTCACACAGCTCTATACCCTGTAAGCACTGAGGACAAAGCCATGCCATTGTCTGATCCTTCACGCTGCTCTGAGTCAGTGGCATGGACGGTGCTGTCAGCGGTTCTGAGGCTGGTCAGTGTGAGCCCCTGGCCCAGGGTGAGGGTCCTGTCACTGCAGGGCTTCCCCGCGAGGTGTGTCTGCAGGTTGAGGGGGTGGGCAGTGATGGAGTGGTTCAAACACACCAGATTGCTGTGTGAACTTAAGGTGCTGTCATTTTGTTTTTCTGTTGTGCACAGCAAAGAAGCAAAAACTGCTCAGGACATGGCGGTGCTGGCTGGTTTATGTTGGTGTTCAAAGAACAAAACGTGGGATGCAGTCTGTGGCACTGGCATTCAGGGAAAGGAGCTGCCTGCGGTAAGGAGGGAGTGCAAACAGGCAGAGAGGCACTGCCCATGAGGCCATGGCTTTTGCCTGGGTTGTCTTACCTGTTCCTGCAGTGACTCTGTTTCGTGTATGTTTTTTTTAAAAAAATTTTTGTTTTTCTCTTTTGGTGTGTGTGTGTTCTTCTGGCACACCCATAGACTGTGAATTTAAGAGACCTTATAGCAGCCTTCCAATACCTAACAGGAGCTTTCAGGAAGGCTGGAGAGGAATGTTTTGCAAAGGCAAAATGCAGTGAAAGAACAAGGGGAAATAGCTCTAAGCTGAACAGAGTAGACTGAGATTGGATATCAGGAAGAAATTCTTCCCTGTGAGGGTGGGCAGGCCCTGGCTCAGGTTGCCCAGAGAAGCTGCGCCTGCCCCATCCCTGGAAGTGTCCAAAGCTAGACTCGACAGGGCTTGGAGCAACCTGGGTTAATGGGAGGTGTCCCTGCCCATGGCAGGATGTTAAAACAAGATGATCTTTAAGATCCCTTCCAACCCAAACTGTTCTGTGAGTCTGTGAAAAGCTTGTTGTTTGTACCTTTTTCCAGCGAGAGGAAGGTGATTTCTTGCATGGAATTGTGGCACCTCTGTTTCAACATGTCTGTAACACTGTTTTGGCAGCATTTCCTGGGCAGTGTGGAGAAGACAACACTACCAGAAACACACTGGACATAAAATGAATATTTTGGCTCTGCAGCATTGGGCCCAGAGCCTGCAATATCGAGTAAGTCCCAGGAGCTTCAGCTACTGCTGAACATTTCTAACGTTTGAGTTGCACACATGTGAAAATAAAAATTAGGCCTTGTTGTCATTTACTTTGCAAATTGCAGTACTTACAATGGAGTAACATCAGGACATGAGCAAATGGATGAAGCTGCATCAGGGCAGGTTCAGATTGCAAGTTCGTCGCTCATGGCTTTCACCTTTAGAACTTACAATGGAATTTCCTATTGCCTGCGTGTTCTTCCTCTTCTCCTCTTTGTTCCATTTCTTTAATCTTACTGTTTTTTTCTCCTCACTGCCCTCCCTCACCTCTTCTCTCAGGCTTGGTTGCAGTGGCGAGAGCTGTATTTGTACAGCCAGAATGAGAAGCAGAAGGAGAGCAGGGCAGTAACTCACCATCGGCGCTGGGAACTCCAGAGGTGCCTGAGGGCGTGGCTGGGGTACTTGAGCCTCCGCAGAGTAAAGAAGCATCAGAATGGTGAGTGACAGTGGTGAGTTAGGACAGAGCAGGGCTCAGCCCCTCTGCTTAGGGCACACTGATGGGTTTTCTGTTCTAGGAGACACTGCAATGTCTCTGCCCAACAGATGATGAGATGCAGCTTGGGCTGCACACGGCGACAGACCTGGCTAGCTGAGGTCATGCACTGAGCAGGGAACATCACCCGCTTTCCATGTGATTTAAAAGAAAATGCTTTACAGCTCTCTTGGTGAAAACTTGCACATTGTCTATTATATTCTGACTGGGATTTCTGTGAGAATGATGTATTCAGGACTTTGAGCAGTCAGTCTGTGAATTTTCTTGATAATCAGACAAATCACAACTCACGCAGGATGGCAAAGATTATTACACCAGTTCTTTTGTCTTTTCCCTTGAAGTCATGGAATGAGTTCAGATACTTGTGTGAATTGCCTTTTGATTAGTGGTAGTGAAAAAGAATACAGCTTGGATATCTAGGAACTAGTACTAGGAGTTGCTGAAATGTGTGCAAGCTTGTGTATGTTGAACAAGTGACAGTGTCTTAACTTGCTCTTCTTAAGTCAGTACAGCAGGTCACTGCTTTAAAACTGCCTTTGTGATCAACAAGAGGAATATAATCCATAGCTGATTAATGTGAATCCTTGCCACCATTTTTCAGTGTTAGAGCTTCTGTCACATCACAACTAGTGGCTTAGATGCCACAGTCTCACCTGATACAAATGTCTGGGACAGAACAAGTCGGGAGTAATTTGGGTTTGTTTTCTAGAGTTGGCCCAGGAGCTTCACCAGAGCCGGATGCTCCAGCGGTGTTTCTCCGATTGGAGGCTGCTGTTGGAGTGGAAGAGAAGGATTCATGCTCACCAAAAGGCCTTGGAAAAACAAACAGCCTTATGGACACTCTTTGCACACTGGAAGCATTGTATCCACCCTGTATTTACTCCCTAGCACAGACAGGTTAAAAGCATTCCCGCAGGGGAAAGATCCAGTTAATAAGCAGGAATGTTGTGCAGCAGCGTGGGTGACAACAAACATGTTATCATTAGAAAGATGTGTTAATGCCATACCAACAAATAATTAACCTGGTGCCATTACAGGATGTTAGCATGTTGACACCTAAGAGCCTGCAGAAGATGGTTTATGGTTATGGATGAATTCCTTAACAGTGAATCAGAAATCTATTGTGGTAAGCCAGCAAAATCTAAAAACTTGCCTGTAGTCAAAACTTCTGCAGATAACAGTGCTGGAAATTCAAATATTGCAGCAAATTTCAGTGGAGATTTAGTGCCCCTCTGTGGGAGAAGGCTGTGTGTGTTGGGAGGGATGTTCCTGTGTAAGAGGTACTTTAACTCAGTGACAGATGTGCTGCGTGTGGAAGAGTCTCAGCAGTGTGAGATGGCTGAGGAGCACTACAGACATCACCTCTTGGTAAGATCACTGTTACATGGCAGGTGGGAGGGGCTGTGGGCAGTGTCCCTGTGACACTGACACGGGTGTGTGGCTGTTCAGTGGGAGATGCCACAGGGAGTTTGGATTGGACATCAGGTTTCCAAATTTTAACTATTCTGGAATCTGCCAATTAAATACAAATGGGGAAACTCTGCTGCTCTCCAGAACAATTCTTCTTCCAGCTGGGAAACTGGAGAAGTAGCAGATTATTCTTGAAGGTATTAGACTACCTGCTCCCTGGCTATTCCATCATGAGATTGCATTTTCCCCTTGATTTTTCTCTTTTTTTTCTTACATTGTCTTGCTACAAGGATTATTTTTTTCCTCTGCAGCAATGCATGCATGCTGCTCTTCACATGAGACCAAAGGTAACTTACTGCATATGCAAATAGTTGAGTGTTTTGGGGTGTTTTGGTTTGTGGGTTTTTGTAAATTAAAAAGAAACCCTTGAAGGCTGTCTGAAAGGTAGGCACAAGCAAGCCTCCAGCTTTTTTTGGAACCGAATGATTTTCAAGGGTGGATCAGTACCAATCATCACAGGAATAGCAATAAATCAGTTTAGATCATGAAGTGAGAACAGTAGTCATTATAAAGCAGGTCCTTAAAGCAGTAGTCCTTAAAGCAGGTTGCTCTCACAATGCTATTTACTGTGCTGAGCCCTCAATCAAGGTATTGTGGGACTGTAGACCTGAAGACCTAGTGCAGAGGAGACCTAAAAGGGAATTGGATGTTTTTGATAAAGGAGCAAGTTATGAGTCTTGAACTGAAGGAGGTGAAAGACTTGGAAAGGATTCAGGTGGAGATGTTGGTAGCTGAGTAAGGAGTTAGATGTGTCTCAGTAAACCTCTGGGAAAGTGGAAGGGAATTTTATTTCAGCTGGAAAAATAACATTTTGTGAGAGGAAATGGATGCCTGGCTTTGATGCCAAGGTAATGAATCTTACCTGTTGCAAGGAATAGCATCAAACACATATTGTGTGTAAGGAGCAGCCAGTTCTGAGCTTACCTGATCTGGATTACATGAAGGTTGTGTGTATTTCTTGTTGTTACAGAAACTTGGCTTTAAAGGGCTTTGGCAGAATGTTGTGGACATTCGTCTGCAGAGAATGAGAAAGAATCTGTCGCACTGTCAGCACCAAGTGACAGTGAGTCTGACTTTTGTTCTCCTGTTAGTTTTTCTTGAGCTCTCCTTATTGGCTTCCATTTTCACCTACAAACCATCTTTTATTACAGCTGTGGCTTTGTTCCTAAATACTAATAACCATAGAAAATCTCCTGTTTAAGTGAACTGCTACTCTTAGATACATTATTTTAGTTTTCTGTTTCCCTACATTTATGTTTGTTGTTTTCTTTTACCAGAAAAATTCTTAGCAGGTTATAAAACAGGTTTGGTATATGAATCAGTGCAGGAGGCAATCCCTGCAGTTTAAGTAGGAGTTTACTAATTTCTTTCTCTGCATTCTTCTCCTCACTTGATATCTATGGTTTTGATTTTTTTTGTGTCTGTCTTGTTTTATTTCAGGTGCTGCAGAAGTTTTGGAACCGTTGGAAGTCCCGTTTGGAAGAGAGGGAGGAAGAACAGCAGCAGGCCTTAACATTAGCGGCTCATGTCCGTTATAGGTACACAGAGAAATATTAATGTAAACTTGTACTGATGTGGAGTTTGGTTCTGTTTTAAAGTCTGATAATACCTTTGGGAGCATGACCATCTTGATGCCAATTGCTCTGATATTTGCTATGAGTAATGAATGATTTACACCTTCTGCTTCTCTGTGGAATGTGAGAGGGAGATTGGTTAAGCCAATCTCTGAGGCTTGTTTAGATTTAAGAGCTGGACTGTATAAGAGTAATGATCTATCCACTGCCTGATCTCTAAAGAAGGCTTACATGATTTGAAAAATCAAGTAACTGCTTAAGTTGTAGATGGATTGGTTGTTTGACTTTCATGAAATCAATGTGTTTTCTGAAGGAGTTCTCTCCTGTGCAGACATTCTCCCTTTTTGCCTGCAGGAGGGTGTTGATGAGGCGAGTGTTTGACACGTGGCTGCTGAAGACCTGCCAGCTGCAAGAGTATGGAATGGGAGAGAAGAGGGTAAATGTAACTCTCTTACCTGGCCTTGCTTAGGGAATAGAGGGGGTGATTTCTTAGTCACTGTCTGTGAACATGAATTATCATGAGATGGACTTGGGTGTTGTAAATTCTCTTTTCCTTTGTGGGGGATCAAGTCAGGGGAAATGGATTGCAACCAGTATTCACTGATCACTTTTAAGTTAAGCAGTTTGTTAATAGTAGAATCAAGGTGTTATTTTGAGAGGATAATCATTCACAGAGTTCAGGGGTCATTCCCTCACCCTGTCAATATGTGTATGCTCTCCCACTCACTGTCTGTTTCATAGTTACCTCACTGAACCAATAATAATAATAAAGGTCCAACACCAGCCTGTTTGAGAAGTCCAGGGTTGTACTGACAAATTAGTTTCTTCTAGGAAGGTGTCCATAAAGTTCCCTAAGAAGTCCTTCATTTCCTAAGAAGTCTATATATATATAAAATCCCAGAGTATTTATATGCAGCAGCCACTGTGGTCGTTTATGTGGGCTGTTAGACAACTCCAAGTTTTTGGTAGCATGTGTGGGTGTCCTTGTGCAGATATGGCTGACTCTTGGTGGCATGAGATTATCACCTCTTGTGAATTCAACAGGACTGGTTTCTGGAGCTTGTCGGTTCTGGGAAGTCCTTCCCATACTATTTACCAGCTTGTATTTTATCTCTCTTTGTTCTGCTGTTTTCTGGTCACAGTTCCTTCCTCCACATGCACACAGGTGGTACCTGGAGAACATGTTAAAGTCCCTCACAACAATGGGGCTTTGCTGCTGTGTCCATTGCTGTTCAGCCTGAGGAGAGGAAAACAACACTGGACATTTCTGTGCATGCCACCTTTAAGGATTGTCTCCTCGTGTTTGTACCTGGCCTGTGCAATGAATTCATTGCCACCTTCTTTCGCTCTTAGGCTGTGCTTCATTTTGAAAGGCGACTCCTGCGTTGTTTCTGGTGCTCCTGGCGCAGAAGAACAGCCGCGTGTTTGGAGGAGCAGGAGGGCTTAGTTCGTGCCAGAGGTCACTACAGTAACCTACTGCTGCTGAAGGCCTTCTGTCTGTGGAAGGAAAAGACTCAGGAGAGAGAAAAAGAGTAAGAAGACTTTTTTTTAAAGGGAGAGTGATTTTTATTTGCCCTGTGGTGGCCTACTAAGGACAAACAGCATTTAATTCACAATGACACTGACTCCTTATTTGTGCTTTGGAGTCAACTAGTTTGTGATTCAGTAAATGACTTACTGAAAATAACAAATGAGGGCTGTGCTAGAAAGGTGAAGTAACATGCATTACATTGTAGGAGAAATACTTATTTTTCTTATAGGAGGCTCAAGGAGATGCAAGCCTTAAGATTTCACTGTTTAAAGTGTCTGCAGCAGACCTGGAACAAGTGGAAGGAGGTGAGAGAGTTAACAGATGGGGAAGAACTTGAATTCTTTGTTACGTTCAGATTGCTTGTACCCATACAGCTAGAAATTAAATTGTTTGTTTTAAACACTAGTCATTCCTAACCTGTCCTCCCTTTCCAGGTGGATAAAACCACTTCAGTGTGAGTGGAATTGCAGAGGGAGGAGAGGGAGCTCTTTGGCTTCCTTTCATGTGTCTAGATATGGTGAGGATTGGAGTACAGTTTAGATGCACCTGGGAATGTAGCCAGAGGGAGGTGATGAAATTGTCCCTATCCAGTAGTGTGTGTGTGTCCTTCTCAAACCCTTGTTTGCAGCCAGGCCATTGTGTGTGGCCTGTAGTTGTGCACAGGGTGTAACAGACCCTGCCACAGGGTACTGTTATAGTGGGCCTTTTCCTTACCATGGTGAATGTATCAGATTGGCCTTTCAGCAGGTCTTGAGAATCTATGAGGAATTTTATAGTTGGCACTAGTGCATTGGTGCAGACCTGTTAACTTGAATGGATTGCACCTGTCTTCAAGAGGATTCCTACAAAGGAAGGGGCACCTCAACTAGACCTTTTGGAGGGATAGCAGAGTGCAGCACCAGTTTGAGTGATTGGCATTTCCCCCAAGACTGGGAATGGTGTTTTTCCCTCTTCTCTCTGCCACTGCCTGTTTCCCTCCTTCATGTGTACATATCTTTTGGGTTTTTTCCACTCCCTCCTTATAGTATGTGGGACATCAGCGTGAGAAGTGGAGGAAGTTGGTGCAAGCAGATCTGCACTATCGACACACGTTGCTGAGCAAGACCTTGGCAGCCTGGAAGGTAGGAGGGAATGTCCTTTTCTTTGAGACCCTTGTCTGGGTGTGCAGAAGTGTTTCAGTGAGAGCTGAAGAGCTGCCACACTACAGGCACCAAGTGTGCAAGGTGGAATGGAGACTGTTGTAGGCAGGGCTGTATAAGCTCTAGCTTTGCTTTGTGGAGCAGAAGAACCAGTGTAGTCTCGTGGCTTTGGTGAAGGGTACATCGTAGGTAGCAGTAACTGTTGTGTGATGACTGCTTGTCACAGAAAAGCAGCATTCTATTTCAGTGGCTCTAAGTATTTTTTCCACTCTACTGCCACTGTTACTCTGCTGAGCTGCTACGAATTGTTTCTAGATGTTTCCTGTCCTCAGAGGTGTTAACAGCTGAGGGAAATCTACCTCTCACTGCTTTTCTTGCAGAGTTACCAACAAAACATACAGTGCATTCTGCACCAAGTGGCTGAGAAGGAGGAAGAACACCACAGGCTGCTGCTGAGGTGAGCCTTTTCCTTGGGCAGTGGGAGGGAAGGGACTGCACTGCAGCCAAATTCATTACTTTCTTTCACTGCCACCTTTGGAACTTCATGAGTGTTCAGTGCTGGGAGTTGACTCTGCCATGCACTACTATTTCCATGCAGGTCATCCATTTAAAAGAAATCAGCCTCTTCCTGTTTGCTGTCTGTTTTGCTTGAACATTTTTTAAATCTCTGTTTGTGTCTATGAGAATCAGCAGGCAGCAAACTGCATCATTCCCTGCAGTGCATGGATTCTGTCTGTTATAGTATTAAAGCAGCCTGGAACATGTAGAGGTCTTGCATTACAGTGAGGAGAGTGATTAAAGGTGTTATCACATTGCACTGGTTGTAGTTACTTTAGTTTTGATTACCTTATTTGTTTTATTGCTATACAAGTTGAGTCACTTGCAGAGCCTGACTGGCTCAGCTGCTGGATTTCAGTGTTCTGCTTTGCACTGCCTTCTCCTCAGCAGAGACCTGAACAGGCAGAAGGTGGTTTGCACAACTGAGTTTATAGAGGCAGCTGGTTTTGGTTCCCTTGTGAGTAGGAAGGTGCCAAAGAAACAAGTGAGAATCATTTTTATTGGCATTTGTTTGTTTTTAAATTTTTTATGTGTTTTTGCCTTCAGGCAGCTTCTGTGTACGTGGAGAGAAAATGCCCTTGCTCTTATACATGAAGCTAAGGCAACTACTCAGGCAGATGAGCACTACAGGAGGGCAGTCCTGTCCAAGGTGGGGTCTGTACAGCAGCTACCAAGGGCTCAGGGCAGGGGCTGGTTCAGGGCAGGGGTCAGGTCATGCAAGAACAGCCACAAACTTCATCTAA
The DNA here is from genome assembly GCA_013396695.1 of Sakesphorus luctuosus. NCBI lineage: Eukaryota > Metazoa > Chordata > Aves > Passeriformes > Thamnophilidae > Sakesphorus > Sakesphorus luctuosus. The sequence goes on from VWZD01010701.1 coordinate 87,444, forward strand.
GAGCCACTATTAAGAAAGGTCTCAAAAGTGGGAGTCTCACCTTGTTTTTACAGGTGTCTCTGAAACTTGTCTGAGTGAGCTCATGGTTTTTCCTCTTCCTTTCTTTCTCCTCATTTCTTAGAAGGAAGGGAAAACCAGTAGTATGTTATAGCACAGTAATACTGGTGAGGTGGAGCAGGAGGGGAGGGTGGATGGAAAAGAAGAATGCCTTGAAAAATGCCAGGGGGGCCCTCTGAAATACTGCTGTCTTTCATTTGTGGGAAATTTTCACTGTCTTGCTGACCCTTCTGTGAAAAATGAGAAGGGCATGGTTATGTTGCCAGCAATGGGGGGAGTACTTTGCTTCCCCTTCCATTGCAGTGCCAGTCTGTCCCCCATGTCCTGTTTGCGTTGATGTTTAGGTGTTGCTGCAGTGGAGACACATTGCCTGGCTACAAGCATGTCACCGCCAGGAGAAGGTGACAGCTGTGATGGAGGCCAGAAAACATTTGGATTTAGGTAAGCTTATGGAGATACTGACCTCTCAAAAGGCCTGGTTATCTGTGTAGGAGCCAAGGTCAGTCTGTTGTGTCATCTGTGCAGGTGAGGTGACTGGCTGGTCTGTTAGCTTGTAAAGATCATCCCCCTAGGATGGAGAGTGACCTGGGACTCCAGGGATCTGCTGAAGGCTGCCTGTGTGACTCTTGCTTCTCTGTTGGTTCCTTGTCTATATAAGGGGTGGTAACACTTCCTCCCTCAAAGGAATTTTCCATTACTAATTTTGAGAAGCTCAGACATCTGTTTGAGGGCAGTACCATATTACTGCTTCAAGGCCCTCAGACTCTGCAAGCATTTTCATGGTATTGACACAAGGAATCTGAAGCACAGAGAACAAATGATTACCTAAAGGTTATAAGGAATGTCAGTGGCAGCAAGGAGGACTTGCAAGTCACAGCTCACTGTTACCTGAAGTGTTTCACAATTCTTCTTCCTTATATTGAATGCTGTCAGTGCTGAGTATGGTCCATGTTAAGTATTACTGAAACAGTCTAGAAGAGCACCTGATCATTGATACTCTGAGAGTAATAGTCTCCTTGTGGTACAAGTCAATTTATCTTCTAACAGTGCTTTTACAGACCCTCTTTCTTCACTGGAAGGAATTAGCAAGGGAGTCTCTGATGCTGAGGGTTCAGCACCACAGGGCAGTACAGCACCACCAGCAGCACCTGCTCCAGAAGTACCTGGTGAAATGGAAACACTATCATCGATGGTGCCTTGAGAAAATGGTGAGAACCTCCCCAGCCTTTGGGAAGGGACATGTGGAGGAGCAGCTGTGTGCCCTGGAGAAGGGAATGGCAGTCTTGGCTGAGGAGGAATGGGACAGCCTTCTGTGCCTGTGTCTTGCCTGAAGAAACTATGGAACTAATAGACTTAGCAAGAGATGGCAACCTGAGCTTGCCATGGGTGGGACAATTTACTGGAATGAAATCCTTCCTGGTCTCACAGATACCTGCAAATGAGGTTACTGTGTAGGGCACTTGGGTGTTGAGGGTTGTCTCAGCAGAGCAAAGGGAGGATGGTAAAGGCTGTTTGATAGCTGTTCTGCTCTAGTAGCATTTGGTTCAGGTGAATGGGGTTTGCCTGCAAGTCACTGCCTGTTTTGGTTGCCTTACAGCTGCTGCAGAGACGGGGAGATCACCTGATGACTCGTAGGCTTTGCTCTGCTGCCTTCTCTTGCTGGAAGGCACGGGTAAGGAATTTTCCCCTGGGTGGATACCCAGCTCCTTGCTAATCCTTATCCATTCTTCTCCTTCAAATTCCATTTACACAAGCACCAAAAAAAGTTTATTTTCAGGATTTTTTGATTCCACTAGCACAAGACACACCTTGCCATAGACTGGGTGAACTGAGTAGGTTTTTCTGCTTTGGCTCTACCAGCATTTCCTCTTTGGTTGGTGCTTTGGCTGGCGTGGCTGGTGTGGGATGTGTGAATTCTAACCTGGTTGCTCTGCACTGTTTTTCCCTGACAGCTGTGTCAGCAGCAGTGGGAAAGGCGGCAGACGGTGCAAGCACTGTGGCACTGGTCCCTCTCACTGCAGAGGAAGGTGAGGGGTGTGTGGGGCAGGGGCAGGCAGTGAGTTTGCAGGTGTGCAGGTCTGACTGCAGTCAGCAGAGTGCATGCTGAGGATCTGCTTCCTCTGGTCTTTGGGGTGCTCTATGTTATTTTGGAATGCTGGAAAACTATCCTTAAATCTTCTTAGCCGATTAAAAATGTAGACATGTTTTACCCTATCCAGCCTCAGCTGACTTAAATCCCTGTCCCTTTGTCCTTGTGGCAGTGTCCTGTTGCTGTAACTTTGTCTGTTCCTATCCAGTGGAAGGGAAAGGGTTCCTGTGTACAGGGGGAGTCCCTGGCCCAGAACCTGGAACAATCACAGCTCCCTCTTGTTCCTGTTGTAGGTATTTGATGCTTGGCTCACATTTACCAAGGGGCAACAGGAGAAGGAAGGTGTCATTGAAAAAGGCACAGGAGTTCCCCACACAACTTCTCTGAGAGAAGGTGTAACCTGGCCCTTCAGAAACACTGGTGGCATGAAACAGTTGCAGGGACAGCTCCACACCCAGCACCAGCTGAAGGTAAAAGAGGCAAATGATTGCTCAAATACATACAGAATTGGGCTGCTCTGATCTCTGCTCTGTGTGGGGATGTGTGTTTGTGTGTATGTGCATATGGAGTCCCACATCCCAGCTGTTGTTTGGATCCCACATTGCACTTTTGCCTGTGGTTCAAAGCATTTCATTCAGCTGAGACTGGAGCACTTCAGACTTGTGTTGCTAATTGGGAACCTTTCTTAATGAAACCATTTCAAAACTGGTCAGCTCCTGCCACAAACAATATTTCTGGATTAAACTTTTGCAGTTGGCTGGGATCTGGTCTCAAAGTTCCATGCTAGAATGAAGCATTAGAGCTGCATCTGATCCTGTCTTAGCTTTAGCACTGCTTGTACCTTCAAATGTGGGCTTGTGTCACTTCTGCCTGTATGAGCCCAGTCCTGTGTGTGAACAGGAAGATAGGGCTGCTCTGCTAGGGAAGATACTGATTGCTCCCTCTCTGCTTCTGGGCAGCTTTCTCAGATCTAGTCCAGATTTTCAATATACCAGTTGTTCCATTTGCTATAATGTGCAGCTTTCCTTGTAGAAGTACCCAATTCTCCTTCCCCAAATGTTACACAGTAACCTGTTAATTTAGCTGAGAGAGCTGCTGTGGCTGTGAGGTCATCAGAAATCTCAGTTCCTTCTGCACTGTCCTTCTCCCTGGGTGATGTGGTGTTGCTTCCTGCTCTGAGCCATCACTCTGCTGCTCTTTGTGTTGGCAGGCAGCCTGCCACCTTCCTGTCAGCTGTGCCATGCTGTGGAAACACAAGCCTCTCTCCAAGAAATTAAATAAGCTTTGTTCTTTTCTGCCACCTCTGAAGAAGCAGGTGACAGTTAAAAGGCCTGATGAGACAAGAGGACGTTCAGCAGAGGAAGAGCCATGGCCTTCAAATTGCAGACATCTACCACTGCACCCTGCTGATGGGGGCTCACTTCTCAGTGATCTGTGAGTGTAAAGTTCCAGTCCCTCTCCCTTTTCTCTGGCATATTTGCATATATATATTTACTCTGTCTATGTGTGTCTCATTTTTGTGTTTCCAAGTTTTCACACTGATCACTTCATTCCGTTCATTCTCCTTAACTCTTTCTCTGACCTGCATTGTATGGCTGGTGGTGCAATCACCCGAGAGCTGCTGTGCAAGGCAAAATCAGCCCCCCCATCATGAAGGAATTTGTGACTTTATATTTGCATGTCAGTGACAGATGGGATCAGCTCAGCTGGAGACCTTCACTGTGTGTTTCTCAAGAGACAGCTGAATTCATGGACTCTTGGTCATTTGTCATAGGAACAGTCACACAGAGAAACTTTTGAGAGATACCTGTGATGAGACTCAGCCATCAGGAGAGCTTATCTTCCCCCACTGACCCAGAGCTGTCACTGAAGCTCCTATTCTTTTCACTGAAGTTGTGCATAAGCTCTCATGAAATGATAAATATCAAGATCCTGGCTATACAGAAGCAGAACTTTCTTCTTGCCCTTTCTTTGCCCTGGGGAAGCTTTTCCTTAAAAAATTCCTGCTGATCATGGGGTAATTGCAAGGAATAATTTCCATGAAGCTTCTCAGCCCAGGACAGGAGCCCTGCAGGGAAATAAGATGGTAACTTCACTTTGCTCTAAGCTTGTATGTGCTGCCAAAAGAAGGGTTTCTGCCCTGTTCAGCTATGTCACTTCCACCACTCCTTGTGTTGGCACAACCATTCACATGGTGAACCAGGTTGTCACATTAATACAGGTGGAAATTTAGTCTTTAGGAATTATTAATACACGCAAGGGGAATGTTGCAGAGCAGGGATGAATGATGGAACAGGACTGTTTCTTTGGCTGCAATGCCAGCTTATGCCAATTAAAATAATCCTGAATCTGGGGCACTGTTCTGTTTTTCTTTCCAGAAATGCTATTCAACAAGCCAGGTTACTACCACAGAGGCCTGACTGCCTTCTGGAATCTCTAGAAAGCAAGGAACTAAGTGGAAAATGTATTTTTAAAAGTAAAGAAAAGAGGGTGACTTACAGTGGGCATAGTAAAGCAGCTGACTGGGGAGCTGTATGCACGGGAACTACAAGATGCTCCTTTTCTGCACTGACTGCAAAGAACAAGGGTTGCACTGTATGGTGACATCATCCTCCTTCCTTTTACAGGTCAGAGGTGCCCGTTGAGCAAACACCTGTGAGTCAACCTTCTGCACAGGCTGGGAACTCAAGGCTGACACCTCACAAGGAAGAAAGCACCTGTAAATGGCTTTCTCACATGGGCAATGCTGCTCTTTCCCAACCTTCTCTCCCACATGCTGCTCTCCCCTCTCACCTACTGAGGACACAAGATGTGCCTCGTGCTGGGGAGGGGCCAGAGCTCTGGTCTCCTGCCTCTTTCGTGCCCCGAGGGAAAGCTGGATCAGAGAAGGTGAGTGCACTGCTGAAGGAACAACCAGTGTGTGTTTTGGGCTGCTGTCAGCAGGCATGTTGCTTATTGCTGTGTTTTCCTGTGGCACTTGGAATTTCCCAGCTCTGAATTTCTCCTCTGAACTGTCCACCTGGATGTTGAGCTGTTCTTTTCTTGTTCTGACACCTTTATAGCTGACCAAGTGAACTGCCTCTGAATGCCCCCAGTGTGAAACAATCCACATGTGTGTTGCACTAATTCGTACCTGTTTTCCCAGTGGTCTCCCTACACAGATCCTTTGGTAGCAATTCCCCTGAGGGTGCTGCCCCTTCAGAGATCAGAGCAGTTACAGTTTTCCGTCCAGATTACAGGGGTTAAGAGGAACTGATCGCTCCAGTTTAGGAGCAGTGGCTGTGTCTGAGCTCAAAAAATTGAAACTTACTCTACCTGCAGATTGCTGCTTGCATTTTGAACCCTTGTTCCACAGAATGGGAGGTGTTTATCTTGATGACATTACTTCATGTTAGGAATTAAGAGCCCATTTTCAATCTCTGCTTCTGTGGGATTTTATGGGAGGGACTCAGCAACTACACACATTGTCTGAGTGGGAATAGGGCTTAGTAGGTCAGGTGCATCCTACTTGTAGGGCTCAGTCAAGAAAACCCTTTGAGGGCAAACCCGGTATCATTCTGACCTTGTAGGGAGGAGGTCAGCCTGTGAGAGGTCACAAAGGAGCCCATTCCCAAGACTCTCAACAGAACTCTGTGGAGAAGTTGCAACCAAATTTGCAGCCACATTTGCTGTCACTTGAAAACTTGGTGGGGCAATGGAGTCACCAAACTGCAGGTAAGTGCTCAGATCTAAGCTGTGGCAGCTGCACATCCTCCTCTCTAATCTGTGAGACCCCAAGTCAACTCCACAAAACATATGGGAGACAAGGCAGTCTCGTGTGCCAGCATCAGGAGGGACAGGGGATCAGTGTTCCTTTTTGGGATGGTAAATACTGTTGTGTGGATTTTGCTGAATTTGGGGACTAAAGGCCTATTCTAGGGATTGAGGAATTGCTTGAGCTTGGCTTCTTGTAGCAAGATTGTGCTCAGGTGCTGGGGCAGAATTCCCTTCAGGAGAGAAGCGTTTACCCAGCCAGGCTCTGAGGGCTCTCTGTACTTACAGGGTGGGTGTAAAGGGGGCAGATGAGGTCTAAGCACCATTCATTGCAGTGTTTTTAAGGACTTAAAGGCATGAAGTTTGTGTTCTGCAGGACTAGACTTTAACTACTTAATTACTTCTAGACTAGATAAAAACCTCTAAATCCTGAGTAGGCCAAAGCAGTATTTGTGGTACTAAACCACCCACTAGAGCATTTATTATTTATGTGTTCAAACTGAGTCTTCAGGGCTTGTGCTGCTGCCAGGACCCTGCTCTCTCACTGTGCATGACCTGTTGGGTGCACAGGCTCATACCACTGGGTAACAAAACACCTGCAAAGGACTCAGCAGGGTGCCATTTTTCCTGTCCATTAAAAATGTTGCCTGTTTCTTTGTTAAGAAGATTAACAGTGCACTTTTGTTCTACTTCCATTCTTGTGCCTTCTATTCAGCTGCAGGGGGAGAGGGGGAGCACAGTTCCAGAGAGGAAATGGTGCTGCAGAGAGAGGTGGCAGCTGAACTCCAACACATCCAGCAGCAGATGCAGTACTACTACAGCAGGAAGCAGGAGCTCAAGTATGTTGCAAAGCCCCTTCAGTCAGCCCTTCTTCATGTTGTCAACTCAATATTGCATTTTTTGTATATATCTACCCTGAAAATAGTCTAGTCAGTGCACAGCAGAACTGTGAATGGAACAGAGAAAAGTTGCAGAGATTTTTATTTTCTCCTTTTGAGGTCACTCCAGGTGAAAGGGAGGATGTGCACAACTTCTGTAGTCAGCAAGTAGTTTAATTATACCTTTGGTTTAATTATACCTTTGGCAGCTCTTGGAGAAGCATGTCAGAGGTATCACTGGCTGTAATCTGAAGGCAGTACAAATTAATTGGACAGAGCAGCTGAAATTTAGCTTTTAGTTCTTTTATCAACAGGAGTGAAGACTGAGCTTCTCCAACTGTCAGAAATTAAATATAGCTGCTATTTGATAACTACTAGAAAAAGAAAACATTTACAAAATTGCTCAGAAGAAAGTGGGGTTTGGAGGGGATTTAACTGTCAGGAAAGGAAGAAGTCAGAGACTAGTACTAGGAGATGGAAATAACAGTTTCCAGATTCCTCTGCTTTCCAGCATCCTTTTATCTTTCCACTTTTTAAAAAGATTTTAACCATTCACAGGTTTGAGACAAAAAATTTGGGTCTTATTGCAGGTATCAGTTGCAAGTCTAAGTTGGCTTAGACTGTTGAGCTGTTAATTGGGATAAGAATCCTTCTAATCCTTTTTATCAGGTCCTGTCAGCAGCAGGCAGAGATTCTGCAGCAGTGGCTGGAAAGGAGCACAGCAGCAGGAGCCCGAGCGGGTGTGCAAGGAGTCCAGGAGGAGCTGGGTCAGGTGTGTGCACAGCAATCAGCTCCTGAAGGGATTGGCACTGTGCTCCAAAGGCTGAGGCGAGCTGTGAGGAACTGGGCAGTAAGCTGTTAGTAAAATGCCAAGAAAAGGGAAACTTTGAGTCACAAGTAGGCTGAGGAGCAGAACAGCTCTTCCCAGAGGACACATCCTGTCACCCACTGCGGCTCTCAAGTGGGATAGTCCAGATTTGGGCTGCTGGAGCAGCCCTTGCTGTCAGAAAGACCAAATGCTGCCTTGCTGTACAAACAGTTCATGCACTTCTCTTCCCTTGCAGCTGCAGGTGAGGATCAACACTCTCACCAAGGCACAGCCAAGGGAGAGGCACCACGTGCAGAGCCTGCTCGCTCGCCTGCGTGAGATCCAGCTTGCCCTGGACCTCTGATGCATCTGAACCAACTCTCCAGCTCAGGGGTAGGACTTCCTGCCCCTCTGATAGCAGGGGAGGATGGAACAGATGTATGTATTCACTTAGTTCTATGTATGGCATTTACATTTGATAAATTAAAATATTTTTGCTTGTTTCATTGTTACTAAAGCTGATTAAAACCACACTGGAGCTACATCTACCTCATGCTGCACTTGCAACACCTAATTTAGATTACCCTGTTGTGGCAGAAAGATAAGCAACACAGGTAAGACTCTTTATTTCAAACTGTTTGCAAGTAAATGAGTTCATACACTTTGACATACAAAAATACCGTGCTACTGATACAGTTGAATTAAATGGATTCTCCATGCAGGAGAAATTCACAGCATTATCAGTACCCTCGAGGACCTTTGCTTTCATTTCTGGGGTGTGTTGCTGGCATCACAAGCAATGTTTGGGTAAGTAGCTCCCTCTGCACAGTAGTAAAACCATTCTAAAAACAGCCACTTGCTGAACCCTCTCTAATAAAGCAAACAGGTAACCCATCCTCCACCACAGGCTAACAGTAACCTGCTGATAGTGGGGATGATGATGCTGAGTAGGAAGAAATTAAAGCTTAAACTTCCTTTGGCTGTGTCTGGATGCCACAGGCCCCAGTGGAAAAGAGGGAAAAGGTTCACTTGTCTTTCTCTCATCCGCTGGAACAAATTTGCTTTCTACTGTTAACATGACATTGAAGTTTAATCAAGAAGCTCACCCTCACTTTGTCCTCTCAGGGTTGATATTTGCCTTACTCTTTTCTCACTCTCAAAGGTTTAAAAAAACCCACTTGTGTTTGGTACTGTACTGCTGCAGGAGTAAACTTGCTAATTCCCCGAAGTTTAACAAGAAAGGTGGCTGAGAGCCACTTCAAGCTTTCAAACTCCTCCCTCTGTAAAGTGAGGAAACACTGACTCCTGGAGCCAAATGAATTTTCTCCTGCTTGTCACCCGAACAGCCCCCACCCTCACCTGACTCAGGGCTGGGCTACATCACTTAGAGGCAGTTTATCATCCCTTCCTCCCTGATGACAAGCTAAGCATACAGGACTTGGCAAACTGGACATCTGTACAACAAAATTATATTCTGTTTTCTGCAGTGCGTACAAAGAAGGGTTTCTTTGGGAGGTCAGAGCTGGTCAAAGCCTGTCATCTCCCTGAAGGAGCAGAAAAGTAGCTCAAGCAAAGAAGCAGAGAGATCTTTCAGAAAGCAGAAAGGCAGGTTTCATAGAGCATGTCCACTCCAACAAGCTTTGGACAGCAAAATCAGTTCTAAATGTTTGAGTGCTGGGACTTGAAACAGTTTATTCTCTAAAAACAACTGATACATTGCTTTAAAACCCAACTCCTCTTCACTTTGGCAGCTGTTTCTGTCAGCACTAAGTCGTGCCACATGCAGCAGATCCAAGGTGTTAAATTTTAACTCTTCTTGATGTGAAGTGACAAACTGGCTCTAAAATTTTACTGTGGATGAAGCTTCAGCACTGAGCTTTCAGCCCCCAGCACATTCCTAGCACAAGTATGAGGGCAGAAGTCAGAGCCAGTGTGGGGTTTTTTTATATTTTGAATAAAATGAAATTGTTGCCAGTCAGGGGAGGGCCAGGTTGGCACCTGGGAGGCAGCACAGGATTTCTTCAAAGAGCCATAATATTTTTAAACACAGTCAGTGCATAGGGCATTTCACTCTGAGCAATAAAAATTGGTCCTGAAGTAGCTGAAGCTGTTCTGTAATAGAGGAATTAGTTCTTCAATAATTTAGTGACAAAGCAACAATGAAGACACATAGCAGGAAGTAAAAACATATTTGAGTTGCTATCACATCACGTAAGAAAAACATTCTCTGTGTCTTCTAACTCCTTAATCCACGAGGTGAAGTGACTGTCTCTCATACAGAAAAAACTTTAAGGCCTGGAATAGCAAAATAAACCCATGGATTAGGAATAGGACACACAGCTTTGTTTGGGGTTTTTTGTTTGTTTTTTAAAAGAAAATCCCAAGATGACAAGTGCCGTTGTCTGGAATGTAGACACAGTGTTTTCACGTTTAAAATACAGTGCAAAGTCCATTTTTAAAGGGACAATGTCAGGCAAAAGAACTGGAGTTGTCCAACAGTAGAAAACCTGGCTGAGTGTAATTCTGTGTACTGATGCTGGCTGTTGCATGTGTTGCTTTGTTTGGGCTGTGAAGCCACACCAGCCAGTTTCACTGTTTGGCTCTCTGTGCATTCACAGGTTGTCTTTATTTAAGAATTTCTGCAGAGTTTCTTAGAAGAAAATAAATATGAGAATGTATTCTTTACTCAAGGTCTGCAAAGCAGATTTTGCAGATATAAGGTACAAGCCTGTCAGTGTCCCTTTAAATACAGGTAATCTCTACCCTTCCCCATTGTACCTGCACAGCCTCAGAAGGCTTAAGAGGGACTTAAGAACATAATTATCCTGTGGCACATCGAGGGGAGAACATGAAACAGCACAGGGTGGGACAGAAACCTCCATGGGCAACATCTTTAAAGGCAGCTGTAGCCGATATATCCATGATCATTCCATTCAGTTCCTACATTCAGCAGCAGGTAAATGCAGACCAAATACTCTCAAGGTTAATGCAGCAATGACGTCATCCTTCCTGCTCACCCAGGTCCTGCTGAGTGATATGGGCTTGTTAAGTGAAACTCAGTGGTGTGAAGAGGCCCTTTGTATAGAAAATGTTCTTGCTGAGACAGTTTCTATAGGGAGCCCAGTGCTTCTCCAAAGCGGATTTTCTGTCCGGCTTTGAGGTTGAATTTGAAGTCCTTGGGTGCCTCAAAGATTAGTACAATTGTAGAGCCCAAGTTAAATTCCCCTAAATGTTCCCCTTTCCTCATGGGGATTCCCTCCTTGTTGTTGTTGGATATGAAGCTGAAGTCATTGTAGGAACCTTTAGAGTAACTTGGGCTGTTGGTGTGCAAGTCCTGTACAGAGAAGGAAGAAACTGTTACTTGAGGGTTTCAGTGCTCTGTATTCATTGCCACAGCTGCAGACTGTACATGCTCAGGCATTTTCAAGGCAGGAACTCACAATCCAAAGGTACAATACAAATATTAAAAAACCAGTCTGTACTGTCACTGATGCCATTTAAATCAGTCTTAAAACATCAGTATTGAGAAACACCCTAATTCCAGGGTAATAAGATCTCTTTTTTTGTAATTTTGTTATGCTGTACCAACCCCAGCCCTCAGCCCCAGGAAGCTGCTGCTGCAGCCCCACTCACCTGGTCGAAGTAGATGCGGATGGAGCCCACGTTTGTTGCTCCTACAGCTGTTAGGGAGAAAAAGCCGTGTTTCCAGTCACCTGTGAGGACAACCCGCTCGTTGTGGCAGAACAGCTCCTTGATCCAGCGAGCAACTCCAGGATTCACAGACATCAGAGAGCCTGGAGAAGTCACAAGTATTCAGGTTAGGTTGTCTGGTTTGCAGCAATAATGTAATGCCACCCAAATGGTGTTTTCAGTGTAACTGTAGCTGTTCCAGTAAACAACTCTGTCACTTATTTGTAGGAAGAGAGTAAAGTGCTTGGCAGAGCGAATGAAAGAGAAGGCTGTGCTGAAAACAAAGGGGTCACAGAAGGATGTGTGTGGCAGGACAAGTCTCTTCCTCAGTCCAAATTACTTAGGTTTTTGCTACATACCAAGTAAAATATTTTTATCTGCTTAACTAAAGTATGATGGTCTGCAAAACATCCAATCCCAGCTCCAGCAGAGTAGCTGTTTAGTTGGATTTTCTTTGCCAAGCACAAGCAGAGATCATACTTTAGGCTACTGTTTGGTGTGATCTGCAGGACTATCTCTATTTCAGGTGCAAACTGAATGAACAGTGTTTGGGAACAGATCAGATACTTCCAAGAACTCCACAGCCTGAACACAGTTTGCACCATTTATATGTGACTTGTTCTGGTAAACCACACTGATGTACCACTCATCACTGTTGGTGACAAATCACTTTCCTGACATTGTCTATGAGGTGGCTTCACTGCCGTGTCTCATTCAGCAGTGTCCATACCAGAGCTTCCCTCCAGGGCTGTTTTCCAGGGACAGACACCAACCTGGGAAATGCCGTCGGTGGGACACTGTCCAGTCGGTGGGCGAGTGGAAGCAGTGGTAGTCCCCCGGAGCAAGGTAGATCACACAGTGGTACAGCTCATTCCCCTCCTTTGTGACCAGCTGTTGCTGGAAAGAGTTACCAGGTGGGGCTGCAGAGAAACAGGGAAAGGAAGGGGTTAAAGATGCTCTTCCCTCGGTACTGGTGCAGCAGAGCAATGACAGGACAAGTCAGTCATTAGAGGGTCAGCAGAGCCTGAGCATGAACCTTGTTAAGGAGCAGTTTATGTAGTTTTTGGGATCCAGGGGCTCGTTCCCATTTCAGTGGGGCAGCAGGAGTGCTCCAGCCTCAATTTAGTGACAGAACTTGGAGTCAAGCATAGGAACTAAGCAAATCAATTCAGATAATCAGAAGGAACCAGGCTTGACACTATAAAGCCACTGGTGAGAAAGAGAAGAACTACAACAGTGACATGTTTATCCCCAAATAAGACAAATCAGACCTGCTTTGGTTCCTAATAACGCAAGAAGGGCGGCAGGGGGAGAGAAAAGTAACTTCTCTTCTCATGATCTCCAAGAACAATGAAAGGGCAGAGCAGAATAAATGCAGAACTCACCCTGACTAAAACGCAGCTCCTCTGTAGGGACACGAGGTCCCAAGAAAGACTCCAGAGAGTACGTGACCCCTTTTACTTGCTCCACCTCACAGTTTTTTACCTGTCCAAAATTCAGGATCTTTCCATCAGAGGGACTAATCTACAGTGAAGAGAAAGAAAGAACACATCAGTCCCTCCCTCCTGGAGCAGTGCTGCTCCTCTGGGGCTCCGTGCCCCCACTCACCACGCTGTGCACGCCGCACACGGGCCGCGCCTGCGGCTTCAGCTTCCTGCGGAAGAACTCGCTGAGGTTGCGGTAGTGGTGCAGATCCTCCACGGCCGCCTCCTTCATGTTGACCCCGAAGGTCCAGATGTACAGGCTGTACACCGGCTTGCGCAGCCACGTGGGCAGCTCCACCTGGTTCAGCCGGCCCCAGGCCCGCGACAGCAGCCGCGTGGGCACCGACTTGTACAGGGCAACCTGAGGAAAGAATGGCACCAGGTCACTGAGTTCTCCCCACTGGGGGCTTTCTTATCTCTCCCCACACCACAGAAAGGATCAGAGTGTTCCTGTGACCCCTTCCCTTGGATTGTGGGTTACACCACACACCAAGCGGCCTTTAAGTCAGCAAAAAATGAAACTGCACTTCATCCTCCCTTCATTCTGGCAAAAGCAGAGAAGGGACAGGACGAAAACTCCTATAACCTTATACTGAAGCCAGAATTCCCACTGCCCTGCAGGCTGAAGCTCCACATTCAAGTTACTGGAAGCTGCCCATGTAAGGCTTACAGAAAAAAAGAGACATTGCACACATTGTGGTAGAACACTAATCAGAAAGGTTTAATATCACCAATTTCTGTGGATAACCATATGAAAATTGACTGAAAAATCATGTCCCTGTGTTTGCTGACCTGCTCCTCAGAGACATTGACTACTGAGGGTGTTTCCCACATCCCAGACCTGGATGTTGTGCTGCTCCAGTGACACCAATACCATCAAAGAAATGTACCCACGTGGATGCAGCTACACCAGTATAAACTCACACCAGCCTTACTCCTCTCACAACAGTGGGAGCTGATAATTGCACGAGTATAAAGTGCCTCTATTTCTGCAGAAATACACCTCTGGACTTACAATAAGCCTAAGTTTTAGCAGCAAGGCAAACAATTGAAACAAAGCTGGCAGAGGTATCTGCTGTTGATGTAAGTGGACAGATGACAGCAGCTTCCTGTTGATAATTGCAGCAGGCAACTCTTCTGGGGTTTGTGGTAATTCCTATCAGCCAAAAAGCTCACATGGCCATGATGTCACCAGGGGGGCCTGGAGCATGTGGACCAAAGGAACTGAACATTCTGAAACCAGTGTTGCAGAACTGGTGGTGTGCTGACTCTGGTGCCACATTTTTGAACAGCACAGCTTAGCTACATTCAACTCAGCTAGAAGCTGTTGGGTTTTTTTCTTAGTGAGCGTCGGCATTTATTCTTAATATTAACAATATGCTTCATAATTAGGTCTTGCAAATACAGCCATAAACACAGGCAGAACACACTGGCTCAGAGCAGATTAACATTTCACTTACAAATCACCACCCCATCTATATATAGTGATATTTCAGAACCAGAACACCAACCTAATCTTACTTCAGATAAAACCTTGTAAATAATTAGTGCCTTAGGTTTTTATACCTTAGTTTCTAAAATAAATTTTGCTGTTTTCCAGCAACACAGAGAATCTGCAGATACAACTATAAAATCACACAGATTGTCAAAAGTGCTACTTCCTAGTCACCTTTTCCCTTCAAAAGGACCTTGTTTTCAAGTTGATGGGATCAAACAGAGCAGCTGCTCAATGAAACAGTCTTAAGAGTGGCAACTCTGTTGCAATGTTCAATCAAAACGTTTTTGTGGTTGCATTGCATGATTTGTGGGGAGATAAACCACGTGCAAGGCATCCACACCCTGCTCTCAGCAGCCTCAGAGCAGAGATCTGCACATCCTCTGGACAGGCTGGACTACAAATGCTCAAGGAACTTGAGGAACAAACCCTTCCTGTGCAAAAGTAACAGAAAGCAAGAGCCCATTCCAAAGTGGCCAGGAAGGGGAACTGGCCATGAGGTTTGGTCTGCCTTGTCCCAGCCCTGATCCTGTGAGGTGGTTGAATGAATTCAAAAGTTTCTGCTGATTTTCCCTGACTGTTAAAGCACAATGAAATTCTCTGCTACTGAAAAAGTCACTTGTCTGTGAAGCAGTTGATCAACACAACTAGGAACAGTAAAAACACAACAGGAACGTGAGCTGCACCCCTGCTCTCACAGCAGTGACCACAGCCTGTGCTCACTACAGAACTCTCCCCCCAGGGCTGCCAGTGCCTGCAGGACACACAGACCGAGGCGCAGACACTGCTCACACTTACCCTGCTCATGGGCCTCCATCCCACTCTGGTCAAGGGCTTAAGAGCACCGAAAGGCAGAAGGTAATAGAGAATAGTCAGAGGCCAAGAGCGCAGTTTCAGAGCAGGCCTAGACATACAGCTCAGCTGGCCCAACCTCCGCCGCAGGGCCAGCTGGGGGAATTGCAACCTGAAAGATTACACACACAACATCAGAGGGTCAGGCATCTCAGCTGCACAGCCACAGCTTCTGACAGCTGGGCATCAGTTACTCCTGCTACACGCTATGATTCTGCAAGTCTTTACTCCTTTATTTTGATTAGTTCTTCCCCTTCCCAAAACAGAACAGTTTATCTAAAACAAAGAAGAAAAATCCTTTGTCCGAAAATGCTGTTCACTGTGACAGGTCATATTTTATGAATAATGCCCTCAAAAATGAAAAGCAAGACCACTTGCAGGTGACATTTAAAAACAAAGTCACAGGTGACTCATCCAACTAATAACATCATATGAGAGTGTAAGTGGAAATAACAAAGCACAAAGGTGCTTCTTCCAAATATCAGAAGACTGCAAGCCCAGAAAACATTTCTTGTGACTGCTCCAGCTGTTGGACAGCCAAAGTGGGCAGCAAAACACATTCTGAAAACTGGGAATCTGTGATGCTGGGACTCTAACAGCTCTGAAAAGGGACAAATTAAGGAAAGAACAGATACTTGATGAAAGAAATTTTTCAAAGCTAATAAAAAGAGGTCCCTCAAAGAGTGCATGTGTTGAGGGCACATTGACTAGATTGTGCCTCAAACTGTATTTTATATCAGGAGGAATGTTAGAGTCAAACTTACAGACCTGTTGGTCGTTCACTAACTTTGGGAAACAAGAATTTGAGAGACAACAAGAGTGGCACTCCTGAGATAGTTAATACAATTTACAGATACCTGATTCCAAAAGACATTTTTCCAGGTCTTAAAACATTCCCTGAGGACCCTGGTTGTAAACAGGGAACATGTGGACAAAGCCAACACTGCTAGTGCTGAAAGACAATCCAGTCTCCATGGCCCAATAACCCACTGCATCTCTGATTTTTTGTCACATGGATGTCCTGACTGAGAGGGGTCTCATTTTGCATAAATGGCCATAGGGAGAAGTTGACCTTGTAACTCTCAGAGGGAAAAGCCACTCAGCTTATTAGCAGAGCACATCACGGGCCTCAGTTCAGGCCCCTGCAGGAGCTCTGGATGCGAGACCCTTTGGGTTCCCATTTATTCTGTGGCTTCTACTCATGAAGAAATCACTGGCATTTCCCAGGTCACATTAAGAAATGGAAGTCTGCCTACCTGAGGGCAAACTATTCAAACTTGGGCCCTGCCTGAACTCCTTCCTGGAGGCTGTTCCCCAGCAGCCGGGACACGGTGATGTGCCCTCACAAACTCAAGTGGGATGGCCTGGCTGCTCCAAACTGCTCCCTCTCTCAAGGGATTCTGTGAGATGAAGGGTGAACTACAAAATCACTGCAAGTGTCTTTCCAAGATGGAGAGAAGCTGAGAATTTAAAAGGAAATTTTCTTGCCAACTTGTTCTTTTCAAAACATGGACCAGAATTAAAACACCATGCAGGCAGGTATGACTGTCACTGTCACCACTTTGGGATGCAAGATGGTGCTTTTGGCTCAGAGATTTTTTTCTGCAGTGAACACAACTTCTTTCCCCCCAAGAATTAATAAATAACAAAGAGACTGATCTGTGCATCACAATGCAAGGAGTAAAAAGAGCCTTGAGCAAAGTGCTGTCTCAGCACAGTTAAAGCCACTTCTCAGCTAGAGGTGAGACTGCCATGGGAATAGGAAGGGACACTTCACATTCTTCCTCCCATCCTTTTCACATTCTTCCTCCCACCCTTACCACCCCCCAGCCCACAGGGGCTGGCGAGCTGGGAGCCGGGCTGGGTCCTGCTCCCCCTCCTGCTGCTCTCCCCCCCTGCACTGCAGTCGCTCCTGGACCAATCCCTGCAGAGCTGCATCGCTCCGAGCCCTCGGGCTTCTCACTGCCTTGGCCTGGTTTCAGAGCGGCCCCTCAACTAATTTTTCCATTCTCACAGTGATGGAGAGTAGAAAGGAGAGGAGTGACAGCCTCCTCATCCCCCTTGCCATGGAACAGCATGCCCTTCTCTGCCGGTGCAAGGCATAAGGCGCTTTATAGTAATTAGGCCAAACAAAAGCTTCGCAGATGGCTCCTCTGCTCCTCCTGCCCACAAACCCTCCCAGCCTCCCTCCCGCCTCGGTCCCCGTTCCTGCAAAGCACAAAACACTGCACAGTACCTGAAAGCAGCTCTCCTACCGGGGGTCCCACCGGCACAGCCAGTGGGGCCCGGGCTGTCCAGCTGTGGGTGCTGGTCCCCGGCACAGCTGCCGCTGCCGCCGCTCCCTGAGTGCAGCCTCCGGACATGGGGTTTAACTTTGTGGAGGTTGTAGCAAGAGGGTGGAGGGTTAGATAAAGCTTTATAGCATCTCACCATTTCCCTGTGTGCAGATCTGGTCCCTGCAGGGTGTTTGACTGACACATCGTCAGGTGACGGCTGTTGCAAGGCTCAGTCTTTTTTCCTCTACCTCTCTTTCCTTTGCTTGCTCCGGCACAGCAGAGAGGACACGGCGTCACAGTTCCTAAATCCCCCGCTGGTTTGTCTCTGGATTCCCTCTCTGTTTCCCACTTGAATCTCTGCTACGAGGGTTGCAGCTATTGCAAACAAACAGGCATTGTGTCATATTTCAACATCCCACCACAAAGCCGACTCTGCACAAGACAAAGACGAGCTGTCCATATGAGCAGTCCTTGCTTCTCCCTAGTCAGGGTGGCCATTGAAACCCTTGTCCCCCCAAACACCCTGCAGTCCCGGGCTGCTGGGCAGCAATGCACCGGTGCAAGGAGCAGCCAGATGGGCTCGCACAGCTCATCCCAGACCAGCCGGAACGCGAGGCTGGGAGGAGGAATGGGGCGGGGAGGAGGAGGAGACAACTCCCAGCTCCAACCCTGCAGTGCAGCAGCTACCGCTAAGAGTCCTGGACTGATGGGCACCAAAAATCCTTCCCTGCTCTTACTGTCCACCTTGGGAAGAAAACAGAAATGAAAGGAATGGCTCTCTATTTTACAACCCTTGCCAGACACAAACATCCGTCTCCTGAAGTCTCTCTTCTTTCCAAAAGGCTCACATAGGGAGAGCAGGTAAAGGACATTCTTCTACAAATAACCAGATCCATACAAAATAAGCCAGTTTTAGGGCTGCTTGAGAACTGGGTACAAAAGAAGAGTTATGTGTCTATTATGTGACTCCTATACTGACATTTGTCACTGTTTTTTGTGCCCCATAGAACTAAAATACAAAATAGGAGTAAAGGAACCCGTTTAGGTTTTCAAAGACCAAAGCCTGCAGTGTTTCTACCTGAGCATTCTAAATGTACATAGAGAAATTTCCCTCTTTAACCCCACAGACGACATCTCAAACAAAGATTTTCTGCATCTCCTGTGACTGGATTTGGATTGTTAAGGGAGCCTGAAACCAGCCCCCTTGCTCAGAAAGTCAGGTAGCTACAGCTCCCCTCAAGATTGAACCAAATACCCAGAACAATTTTGGTGCCAACTCTCTAGTGGCTCCATTTCACTTTGGTTTTCTGCTGAAGTCTGGGTTTAAAACAAACAAAGGAAAAATAATTCCATGTTTCCCAAGCTTTCTAAGAGAGCACTACTGCTTTGATTGAGGGGATGAGTTGTATTGTATTAGGGATAAGGCAGGAGTGGTGGCAGGAAAAGCTAGAATTAACCAGCTGATGACATCCCACTCAGGCCTCAAAAGGAAAATATTCTGGCAGTAATTGTCTCTTTTAATTGGTCTTCAACTCCAAATATTACAGATATTCCCCAGAAACACCTCTGGTGACCCTACATTTGAGTATTTTTTTCAGGAAAAAAACTGCTATACGGTATTCTGTAAGACCTGCGAGTGCTGAATTTTAACAACTGCATATTAAAAAAATTATCCAGCTAATTGAAAGAAGGCAAATTTAAGATCAACTGAGAGCACTCCAAACATACTCCTTCTTCCCTGAGCCCTGTGCCAACTCTTTTTGTTTTCCTATTTAAAGTATCATTCAGTCTTTCTCTGGCTGGCACAAGAAACTCCTACACAACAAAAATGAAGCCATCTGTAGAGTGAAGTGATGAAAGCAGTTACCCAAAATCCCAACAAAATCCAAACAAGAGCAATGAGGAGCACAGGGGAGCTATTTCTCCTGATTCACCAGGAACATTAG
The DNA here is from genome assembly GCA_013396695.1 of Sakesphorus luctuosus. NCBI lineage: Eukaryota > Metazoa > Chordata > Aves > Passeriformes > Thamnophilidae > Sakesphorus > Sakesphorus luctuosus. The sequence goes on from VWZD01010701.1 coordinate 106,772, forward strand.
GAATTACCACCACTAAATACTCCATTTTAAACAGCAATAAGCTAATTGGATAACATTGTTTCAGAAGACATTTCATCAGACCAAGATGAAAATCATTTTCACACTAAACATGCATGTTCACAGAACTGTGAGGAGTTTGTTTGGCAGTGGTAGGGCAGGGCAGGAGCTGCAGAGTCCCCAGCCCACAGCTGGGCTGGCACTGTGCTCCCAGCCCCATCCCCTGGGCAGACCTTCACCCCTGCAGGACTCTGCAGAGAGCAGAGCAAACACAACCCTTATCTATATCCCCTTCAGTACTAGTCCCTTTAGGATAGGGGAGGTAACCCACAAGCTCTTTCAGTAAAATTCTATCTTATCCCCCAAAACATATTCAAGCAACTCTTATATTCTAGACTGAAAGGGCCTGGTTCTGTGAAAGCAGGAACAAGCTGAAGAGCTCACCTGCACCCTGAAAACAGACACTGAAAAGTTCTACAGCCCAATGCACTTCAGTCCAAAAAAAGGAACGTCATTCAAGAGAGATTCTTCTCCAGGAAGGGAGAAGTATTGGTGTTAAAATCTCTTTCTTCTCCACGTCTCAAACCAGTGGAGCTCAGCTGAGTAAGAAGTTTCTCTTAAGCTCTGTTCTACTGCCCTCACTGCGTTCCCCAGGACGCCTGTACCTGAGTCCTGCTGCAATGCTGACACACATGGCAAGCTGCCATCCCCGCTGGGGCTGCCCCCGAAGCAGTTCCTCCAGTGTAAGAAGGCTGAAATTAAAAATCCCCCCTGCATTTACCTGCTTTCCATGGGGAAAGGAACAAGAACTGGTCACCAATCAGCTCAGGACAGAGGAACTCATAAAATGGCATCTCAGCAGCCAGACCTCAGGGGATGCAGGCAGTGCCCAAAGCCTGATCCCAGCTCGGATGAGACTCTTACAATTGGTTTGTAGGAGGTTGGACACCAGTACCAAACTCCCCCACCTGTCTGAACTCCTCCACAATCCACGCCAGGTAACTAAAGCAGCAGGTGCCGGCAGATGTCAATCCCTGCTGAATTATTATCTCATGGACAACTGCTAATCTGCCAGCAACACCCTTCTACTTTGTCAGCTCAAATAAGCGTCAAATCCAATGACCTCATTTAATTACTTGTCATAACTTTCTCAAACCCTTCCCTCAAGTTTTAAAAATCAATGCAGCAAGGCAATTGCAAGAAGGATTAATATGCAATCGAACTTTAAACCTGCAGCCTGGGTTTCAAACCGTAAGCATGAATCACTAGGCTTGGAATGCACTGGTTGGAGCACTGAAAACCCTCTGGTCACACTTTCTCCATTTGGTAACAGAACTACTGTTTAAAAAATGCACCGAGTCCATCCCAATGCTGCATTCAATTGCCAGCAAAAACACGGCCTTGCAATCCGCACGAAGCCCTCGGTGACCGTTTGTTGAAGGTCCCGTTCCTTTCCCAGCAGTAACTGTTTAATCCCAGACACGTCATCCCTGTTCCCACCCAACCTTCTCCGCAGCCAGCCCAGCAGGAGAACACTGGGTGATGCTCCACGGCCAGTCAGGAGGTGCTGAAGGCCGAGGGCACAGCGCAGTGCGCTGATGCTGCCGGGACAGCCGAGCCCGGCCCTGCGCGCACAGACAACGGGCCCGGCCTGGCGGGGCTGGCCAGGGGCACACGCGCTGCTCCAGGCGCCCTCGAGGGCTCAGATTCTATACTGCTCACATGAAGAAGCCTTTCTTTATATTTTCTCTTAAATGTATCATGAAGAAAATTTTTATTCTTTCCCCCTAACTTTACACTGCTGTTTCAGTTGCTTTCTACAAAGAGATGGGGAGAAAAAGGTTGTATTTTAAAACAGCCATAAAAGTTTGGATTATTTTCGAAGCTTAGACCTGAACTCTGTGCAACAAGCCTGTTCTACAGCCGCAAAGATCCCTTCTGCGAAGCAGGGAGAAGTTTTATTTACTTTGCAAAGTGACATGAAAATTGACGGCACCCTTTTAACACTTTGTAGTAATAGTTTCCAGTCTACGGTTCCGAGCACCGCCCCCAGCACTCCCCGCCGCTATTCCGGCCGGAGATGCGGCAGAGGCGGCTCTCGGTTCCGCAGGGGCTCTGCGGGGGCAGCAGGAGCCCCGTCCTGCCCGAGCAGCGCCCGGCGGAAGCCGCAGCTCCCCGCGGGACTTCGCACTCCGACAAGGCCGGTTCAAGAGGCTCACTCTCCTTACATCTACTCAGAGATTGCTCATGAGAGAGTCCAGACTTTGGAACATCTCTCCCGAAACTTCCAGCAAGCCAGACACGGGCGGTGAATCCCCGCTGGCCGCCGGCCCTGCGGCCCCGCAGCCCCTACCTGATGCGCAGGGAGGTCTCCTCCGTCCCGGCTCTCCGCCTCCAACCGCCGAAACGCGGCACCGACCCTTCCTTCCAAAGCAGTTTGCAGACACGTGAACAAAGCGGAAAGCGAACCTCCCCCGCGCTCCGCCGCCCCCGGGGCCAATAGTCATTCCGGGCCGGGCAGCGGAGGGTCCCCACCTACCTCCCGCCGCTGTCGCCGTGTCCCCGGCCCGGCCCCGCCGCCCGCTCTGCACTCGCTCCCGGGACAGACCGGCCCAGCCTCGCCTTAAGGAAGCGGCGGCGCCGGCCCTGCCCCTCCCCGGCCCTGCCCCAGTCCCCGGCCCCCTTCGGAGGAGGGGCCAGGGCGGCACAGCCGGCGAGGGAGAGCCCCGAGGGCGCCGAGCGCGGCGGCACAAGGGTGGGCACTCCCGGGAACGCGGAGCCCCAGCCCGCACGGCGGGGAAGGCAGCGGTGCGGGTGCTGTCCATGGCACTGCTGCCCCTTCGCGAGAGCATCACCCCACACAGACAGCGGCAGCCAAAACAACAAAGTGTGCTGCAGACTCGTAAACTGCCCCCAAAACGCTCGGATAAACCGCTCCATAATCCCAGCAAGATGCTGAGGAAGTTGCACGAGGTAGAACAGACTGATGTGGTCAAAAGCCATCCCACCGATTTTACCAGGTTCAATTTTCCAGGACAGCTGAGGGGAACATTTACACCATCACACCTTTCCCACATTTTGATGCTGTTGAAATTTCACCACTTTCAATATTTTCTGACCACCCTTGTGGTGCCTTGGGTCACTCTATAAGAAACTGTCTTGTAACTGCATGTTTGCTCCAATAAAACTCTATACATCAGAACCCAGGAGCAAGAATAGGAATAGGAGACCAACTAACTGGAGATTATGCTGGATTAAAAAAAATCAGATATTCTTCCGTTATTAGCTCTTTCCTGAACTTGATCACACCTCTTACCATAATACTAAATGTCTCTTCTGGGCCACGAAAAGCACCTCCTGTATTGTATTGCCGAGAGCTCCAGTGTCCTCTTACATAAACACAAGCACTCTCTGACATCAGTAGGAAAACCTGTTGTTTTTACCGCTGAGAATCAAGATCCTAAACCTGTCCTCAAGCACCTCCCTGCTGTATTAAGCTGCTTTTCAAAACTGTAGGAGTGACAATAAGCTGCAGTTGAAAGAGGACAGAACTGTGATTTAACCCCTCCTCTGTACTATCAGCAGTCACAGCAGCTCACTTCCCTACAGGTTCACTGGGCTTTTCCTGGCCCACAAAACAGAAAACACAAAACCTACAGAAGCAAAGGACACCTACAAGAAGTTCCTCTCTCTAGAGAAAAACTCTTGTTCATCTGGTCTCTCTGTTCCTCCAAACTCACCCTGTGGCCAAGGTTTCCCACAGTAATTCTTTGATCTTGTACCAGCACTGCCCCAGCGCCCAGGTGAGGAGAGCCAAAATGCCTCTAGTTAGCACATGAATAACACGCCGTGCATGCAGATCCCGGCCAGGAAACATTCTGTGACAGGATTTGGAACAATAAGCTTCCATCCTTCTGATAAACATCTACCTGTCTCCCTCCAAGCCCTCTGCTTTACCACATCTAATTAAATGAAAGCCTATCCCCACTGGTATTCCCCATAGGAGACACTAAGGCGTTAATCAGCTCAAGCTATTAGCAACATAATGTCTCTAAGAAAATTACAGGAAGAAAAAGTCTATGCTGAAGAAACAATAGTTCTGTCCTTCCCTGTGGAGAAACTTCAGGGACACTTGACTGGAACTAGATTACTTTTCCCCTCCATTCTTCCATAAAGCTCAAGCAAAACAAAGCCATCCAGAAGTGCACTCCCCACTCCTTTAACTCAACAAAACCCGAGGCACAGCTCTGTGAGGATCCCAACACATCCCTCTGAGCAGGGAGAGCTTCCCTGCCTGCACAACAGGATGAGGATCATCCATTTCATCTCTGTCTCCTGCTCAGACGAAGGGGATCTGCCTCACACGCAGAACTAGCAGGTCGAAGATGGTCCTTATTCCCACAGGAACACAGGGCTGGTACTGTGGCATCAGAACTTCAGAGCAGCAGGCTCAGCAGTGAGGGCAAGTGCAGCAGTTCCTTGTTCTATATTACTCTTTCAAAGCCCATTCAATCACACTTGGTCTCTTTTGGCCTACGCAAAGGCTTATTCTGCCCGAAAAACAAAACAACAACCCTCTTACACATTCCTAAGTGTGCTTCAGTGATGCAAAAATCCAGAATAATGGAAAATGATAGGTCAGCAAAAAAAGACATTTCACTTTCCAATAAAAAGGAACAATGCAGCTCTTATTTTTCTTGAATACTTCATTGTTTGGGATATTTCTTGCAATGTTTCTCTTTTTCCTCATAACTGTAAAGCTTCCTTTCCCTCCCACAGAAGCATTCAACAGAATTTTAGCACATCAGGAAGGACTGGGACATCTTGTTAGTGTTTCTCTCTGGGATCTGCTGCATTTGGGGCCCTGCTTATCAGTTTGAAATTCCTTGTGTGATTCCCCACTGTAAAACCCAAATCCTTTAGAGCTGTTTCATCAAAAGCAATACTCACAGCTTCCCCAAGTAATAACAAACCAGCATATCAGTAAAATGAAAAAAAGCAAATTTAATAAGAGAAATAACCAATATCATACCTAGAAGTAGGAACAATAACAAAAGAACATTTGCTTTTGAGTATCAACAGTGATTGCCTTGTGAAATGAATCCTCCATGGACACTTACCAGCTCTTTTTTAATCAGAACCTGTTTGAAACAAGCTTCAGCAGGACAAGGATACACAGAGGACAGACTTACAGACAGATTGCTCAGGAGCTACCACAGCCTGTTGGCATTTGGACTATCTGGATCGTATCTGATTTGGGACTCTGGTGAAAATTAATTTAGGGATTCCAGCCCAGACCCCCACAGGCATGTGGCTCAATCCCTCACACTGGGTGTGCTCAGGAATGCAAAGAAACAGGGATGCCAAAGGTCACACTGAAGCATCTCCTACACAACCTCACAATCCCAGAATTTTTAACTCCTTGCCTTCAGGAATGGCACTGAAGCAGGCACTCACCTGGCTGTGTGGCAGAACACCACACATACTTTAAAACTGTCCAACCTGAGTTGTACAAAATATTTAATATTTCTAAGGTGATACAGCAGTTTTAGGAAGTAATGAAGTATTTCTTACTTCAATGTGGAATAGGTATTTGACCTGGGAATCTGATACACACACTGCAATTCCACAATATTTCTAAATTCCTTGGAATCCAGAAGGAAAAGGCAAAAATCCCTCAGGATCAGCAAGAAGCATTACAGACCCTGGTGTTACCTATGCAAAAAAAGTCTTGCTATATATTCATAAAGGAAACAGGTAGATTTTTTTAGCCAGGTATTAATTCACTGTCCTTGTAAAGTATATATGGTGTCAGCCATACTAAAAGATGGGGGAGTCACTGGCAGTTCCTCATGTATCATGACTTCAGCCAAAATGAGTTATTTAAGTGACAGGAACTTTAGTTCCACACTCCAGTGGCAGCAGAGGACAAATTAAAGTTTCCCTTGTTGGAATGGAAGCAAAGGAGCTTTGCATTAATGTGGCAGAAGTAAAGTTGCCCCAAGTTTCTTACCTCCCATTCACTTGCAAGCTTCACAGGCACCTCTATGCCACTCTTCTCCAGCTGTTCCAACTTGTAATCCTCATATTTTCTGTATCCTGCATATCCTCCACCTGTAGCCACCAGGACATGGAAGGGGCGCAGGCGGAAGACTTGCCCCACCGGAGCAGTGTGGAACTTCTTCCTCTCTATGACAGAAAAAACCACTTCAGGCAAGAGGACAGCTACACAGGAGAGAGAATGCAATTCTGTGCAGTGAGGGATGTGAGCTCAGGTGATGCAAATGTGATCAGAAAATCAACCTATGGCACAGAAGGCATGTATAGAGTCCTGAATGCTCCAGTTAATGCAGCTTTCTGAGTTACTGAAACTCAGCTCATCAACACTAATTGGTCCTCTTCGGTTTAACCTCACCCCTCACTCCCACCCCACATGCTTCCAATATTCGTCTCCCCAAGTTCCATAAAATGCACTCCCTGAAAGGACACAGAGAAATATATAAAATGAGTGTCCATGGAGAAATACCTAACAGGAGTGTCTGGCAGCACTATCATACTTCCCAGCTGTGAGAGTGTTGGTACTGAGCAGAGTAATCACTCGCTGGGGAACAATCGGGACTAATGTCAAGTACTTGGTGCTTCTCAGTCATTAAAGCTCTCATTCCAGTCAGGGAATCCCCAGGCTGCACAGCCAGCTGAGAGGGAAGGAAATTACACCCTGCTCCAGTAAGGTTCCACTTTTCCTGGTAAACAGGAAAACAGTCACATTTCTGCTGTAATACACGTCACCACATTAAAAAAAAATAGTCATGTAGTATTACATCTTAGTTTTTACCGAATAACTCCCAAGCTCCTCCTGCATCACAGCAGCCCCGCAGTCGCTGCGAGGCACAAGTGCACCCTGTGGTCACTGAGCCACAGCCCCAGCACAGCCACGGGAGCACTTCCCCTCCAAAATCTCGGAGAACACAAAGCTGCTCAGGGCTGTTCAGTACCGGACTGTGCAGCTCCAGCCCGGGTTACACTCAGTCAGTCAGAAGTTCTCAGCAATGAGAACGTCATTATCTGGCATCAAATGCCCAGAGGAACCAATTCTTGATACTGAATGGTGTCATTTCCACAACATTTTAACAACACGGATGAGCCAAAATCAAACCCTAAATCTTGCTCCATCAAAGTCAGGCTTAGGGTTTGACTGTGAAAGGAGGCATTAGCAACAAAAAGAGTTCACTAAACACCAACTCTATTTCTAGGCCCCATGGAGACAAAGCACAATTGTCTGGCAGTCTGGGAGGCTTTAGTTCCAAGCAGTAGCTTGATTAGAAGCATTCAGCCATGATGCTGCAAAGAGATGCCCAAGAAAAGTAATTCTTGTTCACATTTTGTTTTACCAAAATACTATTTTTTAATAATTTCTTTCCTACATTTGTGATTTAAAACATTGCTTAAATCATATAACCTAAAATACCTCATAATACAAAACCAACTTTGTTGTTAGGAAAAAAAATCTTATTTTCTGGGGGAAAAAACCTCAGTAAACAAACAAGGCAGCAACTACAGCTACAGTAAAAATTCTAAAAATTAGTCTTTCCTAAAGAACAATGCTCAATAGAGAGGGACCATTTAGAACAGCTAAATGTTTATTAAGACAGACTTGTTTGAGTTTACAAAAACTCTACAACCTTTCAACTTTGCATCACTATTTCAACAGGAATGTCTGTACACAGACCAACGATACTCCTGAGCTCTAAAGCCTTTAACTCCCTTCCAGCACATCTCTGGTTCTCAGTTAGCAAAGCTGCTCAGCTGTTTCAGCAGAGCTTAGCAAATTCCCAGAGCAAGAGCCCTCAGCGGGAACGGCTCTTTCTGGTTGGAATCCAGGGAGAGGCAGTTTCTGCTCCAAGAGCCTCTCTTGATTGCTTTGATGGGAATGTTCCTCTGCCTGTGCTACAGACCAAACCATTTCTGTTCCACACGCCACAGCAAACACAATGTAATCTGTTGATAAATGAAGAGCTGACTTTTCCCCATCTCCAGCATTAATGAAACAGCACTTCCATAACCAGTCTACAAAACATGACTGTGGCAGTGCCATCCAACATGCCATTGTTGTGCCCCAACAAAATAAAATTCCACACCTTTCAGACACGAATGAAATGCACCCAAATTTACAAATTCTAATACAAAGCAGTAGTTACTGACTCAGAAACCAAATGCAGGCTCAGGCAGCGGGCACTGCTGGGGTGGCAGCCCGACATCGGGCTCTGTAAGGATGCCAAACTCACTGCAGCTCCCTGGGGAGCAGCTCGAAGTGTGCAGAGCTCCTGTCTCAGCACACACACCACCAGGAACTAGTGCAGGGCAAGAGGAAAGAGGTGAGGACTGTTAATGCACTAATAACATTTTTAGACACTTTGTACTGTGTGTCTCAGCTTCCAAGAATTTTTTCACACTAATGGCTAGATTTGTGAGAAGTATGAGAGTGATTGGTGTCAGTAAAATGAATGAGTTATTGGAGCTCCTATAGTGACATGAGACATATGACCAGCCAATTAAACAAAAATTCCAACTTACACCCACATGGAGAGATAAACAGGATAGTGTTAAATCACTTTATCTCCTATAACTTTGTCAAGGAGCACATGAGTTGTAACAGGAAGGTTGAAGAGTTAAAACTTTCCCACATCCAAGGGGAACAGAATTTATGGTGGGGTTATCACTAGGGTTGTCAGAGTGACTGAGCTATAGCAGTGTATGTTAAACTGCTTAACAATGTACTTAAAATGTTTATGCATGAGTCAAATGAATGTGTATCTAGATACTAAATAAATGTTGGAGTTACACTGTGTTCGGGTGCCATGGCGAGCAGTGCTGGCATCCATCGTACCCAGCATGCTGAAATTGCTTTCATCATATAATACATTTTTATTAAAAACCTACAAGGTTGAGACTTTGTTTCTCACAACATTTTTAGACACTTTGCATTATGTGTCTCAGCTTCCAAGAATTTTTTCACAGTAATGGCTAAACTTTGATTTCTAGACAACAAAGAGCTGCTGTTTCAATTCATCTTCTGTAAGCACCTTTTTCAATAATGAAATATCCATATATGACATGCCAGATAAAGGATTTGGACAGGCAAGTTAACCCAAAGAAATGGTTGTGGAAAATGGGATCAATAGCTCAGCTGGCAAGGAAACAAAAGCTGCAGACTCCATGTAGTTGTGATACTAATCTATGACAATGCATATGCTGCAAGTTTACAACCAAATATTTCTTAAAAACAAACAACAGTATTTGATCTTCCAGCATTTCCCATCCAGAGCAACTCCAAGTGCTGTTTTAACCAAGTCTTATGCATTTCATGTAAACCTGCCTTGATTTCCTGATTTATTAAAATTACAGCTACAGACTGAAATATAAAAGGATATTTACACCTTTTCTTTCTTGCAGACCTGTTAAACTGATGAAGTCAGAAGTTCTCAGACTTTTCCAGGTGAAGAGCTGCTGAGAGCTGCACTACAAAGCAGGTAGTACAGTTGAATATTCTAAATATGGATATGTTGGTTTCTGTTATGCATTATATATTGAATTTGCTGTTGCCCTTCTCAGTGTCACTTCATGTCTATCATTATTCCACTGGTTTCTGTGTAGGTAACAGAAATTTTAGTTGTCAGGCTCGTTGTTCATGACTTTGCTACCACAAAGACCTCCCAGCCAACACCCACAGGCTCTTCCATGTCACCTGCACGATCCTGTCCAAGGAACAAAGCCTGGCCTGCTCCCTGTCTGCTGCCCTGCTGGAGACACTCCAGAGCAACAGCACACTCAAAAGTGTTGCAGGACATGCAAAACCATCAAAGTGATGTAAAAAAGTTTCAGATTTCAAAGTGAGGAGGAATGACACAGTGTAGGTGTGGGAAGCACACAAACTATTGGTTCAGCAAGTTCATGTAAGTGGGTTTTTTACATGTCAAAACACTGTCCTAACAGGAATCTCTCTGATAAATCATACTGTGTCTTTCAAATACAATGATTTTAGAACTGTAGATGCCTCAGGAAACTAATGTGCAGATGCTAATTAAGAAAAATAAACCTATGGTTAATGGACTTTAATTTGCTCTAAAGGGATCATCTTCACTAGAAAAAAAAGCAGATGATTTGAAAAGTTTAAAAGCAACAATGAATAACAGCTCGTAATGAATCACGTTAAATAAGTAAAAACACTTCTTTTACTACTTGGAAAACACCGAAGGGGTAAAACACAATTTGCAAGCTTGTATCTCTGGAAACGCCCTGAATTGGTCTCTGATGCTGCACTCCCACTTCTGCTTTAATTTCAAGAGATTCACATTCCCCAATATGAGCCCATAACTTGTTGAGCCTTGAATAACCCTGAGGGTAAAAGCCCTGGTGGACACAAGGCCTCACTTACCACTGAAGAACGTCCTGGAGGGCGGCTGGCACAGGACCCCAGCCCTGCCACGCAGGCTCCTCTGCAGCAGGAGGTGACAGCTGCACAGCAAGCTGCAAACAGCAAACACAACAGCTGCTTAGGAATGCACATGGCAGTTCAGTGCAGTCACAGTCTTACACTCAGAAGCTGAATATCAGAGGGAGAAGTTTCCTCAACGTATCACAAAACTTCCACTGAGCCTCTTCCCTTCTGTTCTATTCCCTCCCTAAAAAAAGAGAAAACCTGATGCTCCAACTGCTCCTGCAGATATTTATTTAATGATGCATCTATTTTATCTTTTCTTTGTCTTAACAAATATTGACAGATGTTGCTTTTAGGCTTAATTCTATTTCAACAGTGATACTTTTCTCAGTATTGTAGGTTCTTGGCAATAGCCCTCTTAGGGCAACTATTCATGTTGCCATCACATAATGTATCTTGACTTGTTTGGAGTTCTAAAATGTTTGTGGTTGTGAAACAACATGAGTCTTTTTATAAAAGCAAGCTAATATCTAATTTCAGCTTGTTTAGTAATTATTTATTTGGGTTAGGTTTTATTTTTTGTTTTCTTAGTAAGTGATTTTAGAACAGATAAGAGTTACTACTCTCTAAGTCTGCTGCCAGTTTAACTCAGGCCACTTTGATTCAACAGCATGTAAGGAACTCCTTTAAGGTCAGTAAATTACTTCCTATTTTGCTGGGGAAAACAAAAATGTTTAAAACAAGATTTCTCTGCTTCCAAGGCAAGTGCAGCAAAAGCACCACCATCTTCTGACACAACATGTACTTCCATCCCACAGTGATGTTTATAAGGGGCAGAGCTGAATTCAGCCCTGCTGATCAAAACAAACTCTGCTGGCAAAGGCAGTGGTAAATTTTATAATGATTGTTTAGCACTTGGGATTATTCCATCTCCACCAGAGTGCCACTCAGGTGTGTCATTTAAGAACCTCCTACAACAGCAACTATCTAAAGACACATGATTTGGTTCATGTGCCTTTTTCCTCACCATCCCGGCAGGGAGGAGGAGTTACAGGAAAGCTATGGATTCTGTGAGGAAGTAATGGCATTTATTAGACCAACGGTTGTAGCTGGAAAAGCAAAAAGGCTGCCAGGCACAGCTGCTCTCCTTTAGAATTTGTCTTACCACTCTGCTGCTGACCTGCAGTGGGAGTGGTTCTGCCCCTCTGAGAACACAGAAAATAGACTTGGAACTGGCCAACACAGGGAAAAGGTTCAACCAGGTCTTTTCATATGTTTAATATATAATATTTCATTTCATGTTTCTAACAAATCTGAAAAGGAGCCATCCATTTGTACAAAACTGTTCAAAGCCTGTAACTAAGCACGTTTAAACAAGTAGCTGCCTGTGGCCTGGCAACAGCCCATGCTGCTGTCTGACAGGATCACAGGGAGGAGGAGAGGGGCAGTGCTCCCACAGCTCAGTGTCCTGGGAAAAGCCAGCCCTGGCAGGTCTTTGGGACACCCACCCACTGCCGGGATGCAATGCCACAGCTGGGATGTCTTCATCTGGCACTCTGGCCTTTCATCTGCTCCTGATCAGATACACACTGAGGACAGAGTTACTTCATGAGCTTACAAACTGTTGCAACATTTGGGGCCATTCAATGTCAGGAAGTGAGTATTAAGAAATTAAAGAATCAACTTCAGTTGTCTACAGAGTTACGCACAGACATGATCCCTTTATTTTGAAGAAGAGTCTACAAACAGCAGATTTCTTGTCTAGAAATCACATAATAATACTAGTAGAGACTTGCTAACAATGCTTTAACATTAGCCAAGGACAAAGAGCTATAGTTTTCACTTACCTCCATGGCAATGGTGTCAAAATACCTCACTCTACCCTCATGGTCTCTATTAAAACCACTGTACTAACACAAATGTGGTGGGACAGACCCTCCCCAAAAGCCAGATTCCTGTAAGCAGGTGCTGAACATGCCACACTGCTGCATCATCTCCCAGGATAGTATTTCCTTGGCAAGACAGAAAGAGCATCCCCACTGCTGCAGAACCTGTATGTTTTACAGAGCAGGGTGATGGCATTGTCATGAACAATGAGATCAGCTGACACTGCTGGGTCACACACCAGACCTACACCAATCTTGGTATTACAAGGCCTGTTTTACAACATAGTAAAACACTGGGGTAAAAGGAACACCTGCTCATCAGCAAGCTGGAGCCTCTGGGCTACTGGGAAGGGACTCAAACACTGACAAAGTAATCCAGTTAGCATGAGAGTTAAATATACCAGAAAAGTTTTCAAACCCCCCCCAAGAAATAGGGGACAAAATATTAAAACTTAGGTACAGCCTAAAGTATTAGTATTCAAGACATTTATTAGGCTTCATACATAACAGCCTATAAAACATGCACAGCCAGAACAGAATGAGCTGTCTTGGCTTCAGGGGAGCCCCAGGAGCTGTTCCTGCTGCCGGGGCAGGGCAGGGCATTCCAGGACGTGGCACTTGCTCATCCAGATCAGCACTGAGCAAGGACCCAACACCTCCCCGCAGACCCTGAGCTCTCACCAAATGGTTTCTGATGTCCAGCATGGGAAAATCAGTGTCCTCCTTAACCTGAAATCTGCCTAAAAATAGGTAAAGGTGACAAGACCAAACAGTTTCACCCTCCCTGCTTCTGACAGCCCGACCTTGAGGGGTATAAAGTGTATGGAGGTGTTCACCTCCTGCCTCTGCCACCCGACTGGGGGCTGTTGGAACTGCCAGGCAATTCAAAGATAATTCAGCCACTTCTGGACAAGGGACAACACTCTGCTGCCGGCACCGAGGCCGGAGGTGCCAACACCCTGAGCACGAGGTGTTTTCTCCAGGTTTGGAGACAGAAGGTGGAGTAAGGGGGCTCTGCGTGCTAAGGACACAGAACCACGGCCTAGATACGCTGTTCTTTAATCAGTTCAGTTATAAAAAGCACAACCTGTAAGAGGATATCTGCTGCACAGGGCTGGCGGTGCCGGGCCAGGCAGAGCCATCCTGCCCAGGGCTGCATCCACCGCACCCCCTGCAGCTCCCCCGAACACACACACAGCACCCACAGCCTGAGCCACCCTGTTAACACCGCACAAGGCCCTTCCGAAACCGGTCAGACCCTTATCGTGCCCTCAGCCCGGGCCGCGGGGACGAGGCTGCTCGAACACGACAAGGACGGGGCTGAGGCAGCAGCGACAGCGGAGACAGCGGCACACACCGCGGTGGGGAACGCCAGCGGAGAGCAGGGAGAGCAGGGAGAGGAGGGCGAGCCGGGAGAGGAGGGCGAGGAGGGAAAGCAGGGAGAGGAGAGAAAGCAGGGAGAGGAGGGAGAGGCTGCGGCCCCGGCCCGGAGGAGGCCACACCATCGCCCCAGCTGCCCCTCACGCCGCCCGCCCGCCGGTGCCGGCAGTCAGACAGGGCTGCCGGTGCCGGACAGTGCCAATGACGGCGACAATAACAGCAGGGACCCCGGCCCCACCTGCCGCGCCCGTACCTGCTCCGCACCGCGCCCGCCGCCATCTTCCCGCGCCGGCCCCGCCGCGGCCTCTGCGCTGGGGGCGGGACGGTACGGGACGGGCGGGCCGGGGCCGGGCCGGGACGCGGCGAGGAGGGCGGGCACTGCCCTCATGCCCTGAGGGAACGCGAGTGTGGGCACGGGGCTGTTCGTCAGGGTGGGGACATGGGTGCGAGGCTGTTGGCACAGGGGCTTAGGTCTGGGGTGAGGGCTGTTCTCGGGGGTGCGGGGGAAGGGGCCGGCCCTGAGGGGACGTGGTGTGGGGACAGGGACGGTGCTGAGGGGACGTGGTGTGGGGACAGGGTCGGCTACGAGAGGACGAGGTGTGGGGATGCGGCCGGCCATGAGGGGACGTGACAGGGTCGGGCATGAGAGGACGAGGTGTGGGGACAGGGCTGGCCATGAGGGGATGAGGTGTGGGGACAGGGCTGGCCATAAGGGGACGTGACAGGGTCGGCCCTGAGNAGGGCCGGTCATGAGGGGACGAGGTGTGAGGACAGGGTCGGCTACGAGAGGACGAGGTGTGGGGATGCGGCCGGCCATGAGGGGACGTGACAGGGTCGGGCATGAGAGGACGAGGTGTGGGGACAGGGCTGGCCATAAGGGGACGTGACAGGGTCGGCCCTGAGGGGATCTGATATGGGGACAGGGCTGGCCATGAGGGGATGAGGTGTGGGGACAGGGTCGGGCCTGAGGGGACCTGATGTGGGGACAGGGCTGGCCCTGAGGGACGAGGTGTGGGGACAGTGTGGTGGTCCTGGAGGGTCTGTGGAATGGGGGTCAGGCTGCTCCGCGAAGGGGCTGTGCCCAAAGGGACGGAGGGTTTGAGGGGAGCTGTGGGTGAGGCAGGAGGGGCTCGGCTGCTGCGGAGGGGCAGGTGAGTTCTTGGCCACAGGTGTGGGAACACCAGGGGTGTCAGAGCGGGGAGAGGACACTCAACATGGGACGGACACAAGGCTGTCCCTCCTCGCGAGGTGTCTGGCAGGGTGGTGCAGTAACATCTGTTCCCTCTCTGGTGTCCCTTGCCTGGGTCCTAGCAGCACAGAGTGAATTTTATAGAGATTAGTTGCTTTTTCACCCACTTAAATGCATACCTAGATAGATGCATGGATGCTACAGTAGTGCGAAGTAGCTAATTACCTTTCTATGAGGTGGCATGGGAGGAGTTTCACAGGATGAATCAGTAGGAAAAGAATTCCAGAGTCCTTCCACCAGAATTCCAGTCCTTCCACACCGTGTTTCCACATCCTCAGTGCTTTGGGACGTGGTCCTCAGGCAGTCCTGAGTAATTTGAATTTGTGACTGATGTTTATTTGTACTCCTAACCAGGCCTGAATGAAGTCTTCAACACCTTCATGTCATCCTGCATTTTTCACATCAGCGCAGGCAGCAGCAAAGTGTCTGTGTAAGTATCTTAGGTGTGTACAGGAAAGCCTTTCACTGTTAAATCTGTAAAATTTGAGCAGAAATCCAGATGCAGCCCTGATGTAACAGTCACATTATTAGCTGACTGAATTGTTGGGATGTACATATCCTGTGCATAATGGGATCATCAGGAAGTAAAACCTCAGAGAAGGTGGGATTTGACAGTGTCAGGTGCTTTGGTACAAGCCTTACAAAAACCGTTGGCTTTGATGTGTAACAGCTGGTGGGCCTGACGGACCAGTTCCCCTAGAATTGACTCAGAAGTGATTCAGAGGTTAAGCTGTAGTTAAATGTAACACACTTATAGTGTATAATAATTGTCACAGACTGAACTGGTTAACGATTCATCCTGATCTAATCTTGCTCCTTGGCATTAAAAGTAAATACGAGGTCATTTAACTATTTAAAAGTTACTTTTATCACGTGTTTTGTTCTTACGTTTGTGGGGGATTTTTAACATCTGGTAAGATTGTTAGGCCTGCACTCAGGAGTGACAGAACACACTGCCCTAAGGGTATTGAGCTGTGCTGGGCCTGTGCAGGTGGGCCAAGAGTCAAAGGCTGGGTTAATACCAGAGCTGTTCTCTTAGCAAACAGAGGTTTGAGAACATTTTTTCAGGGAGTGCAGGAAGGAGTGAGAAATGCCTCAGGCTGGTCTGGGGTTGGAGCAACCTGGTCTAGGACCCTGCCCATGGCCAGGGGTGGAGAGAGATGAGTTTTACAGTCCCTTCCAGCACAAACCAATCACACAGATTATTTACAGACTCACAGACTATTCTGAGTTGGAAGGGACCCACAAGGATCATCAAGTCCAACTCTTAAGTCAATGGCCCACACAGGGGATTGAACCCATGACCTTGACATTATTACAACCAAGTTTTAACCAACTGAGCTGATCTCCTGTGCTTCTGGATAACTCCTGAGATCAGATCAGTAACACCTCAACAAATGTTGCAGATCTAGAGAGGGAACCTGTGAAACTCAGAGTTATGTGACACGTGAGTGTGAAAGCAGCAAGTGGCAAATGATGACTGTAAATCCCAGGGAAGGGTACCTGGGGCAACAAAAGAGAATTGGGAAAAGTATCTGCATTAGTACATGAAGCCAAGTACTAAGGAAATCTGTAACATGAAGAAGGGGAAGAAAGTTAGGAGAAAAGACTTTCTTCCTCCAGGACCCTTGGAATAGTTAATTCTCTCCTGAATAGGAAAAATGAAACCATATTAGCAATAATTTATGCATCATCTGATCAGTATGTACATTTCTGTAGAGTAAGTAAGAGGTAGTAATACTCCAGGCCAAGTGTTAGAAAACAGGGAAATAAGGCAGTTTGGATGAGTCTGCTGTGCTAGAATGGAACGAAGAGGATCAAGACAGTCAACAGTGTCACAACTCTGTTCTGATTTCCTGGGGAGGCATAGGATTATTGATTACTTTTTGTTAAAAATTACTCAGTAAATAAACCATTTTCAAGTGAAAAAATAATGTAAGAAGGACCCTTCAGTGTTCTGTAGGGAGAGATGGTCAGTAGTTTGGACAATTCACTTAGCTTTAGGTAGCTTTTTTGGAAGATAGCTGCAAGTCTTACCCATCTCCCAAAGGCATTTGGGTGCCTTTTGAAAAACCAGAAGCACAGTTTATTTCTAAAGCACAGTCTTACATCTCTTCCTATGTCAGATCAAAACAAAGCACAAAATGCACAGATTTTTTCCATCTGTGGATAGGAATGGGACACTGTCCCTTTTTCCTTTGCACACAAGGATATACCATCCTCTGACAGTTTGTTTGTTTTCTAAAGTCTTGGTTTATCCTCGTTGATGCCTAAACCCCCTTTGTTATCTTCCAGAAGCTTTGTTCACCACTGTGGAATTCCTGGTATGAGAAGGCAGAGAGTCAGGGCAGAGAGAAGATCCTTGCTGAACCGCTGTAACCATGAAGACAGTGGTTTTAATTGTGCTGACCTTCTGCTCTTTGCTGTCTTCAGGTAAGGCTGATGCAAAGAGGGAGGGAAAGGTCACCTCTGGGTGGGTGACCTTCAAACTAATATCTGCTTTGGTTTTGTTTCCTTCTGTGAAGAGAAGTTGCAGCCAGAGCTGTGCCTGTGGTTTCTGTTTGCCTGTGTTTTTCCTGTTTGATCACTGGCAGATGCTGACCCTGTTAGAGTTGAAGCTGCTTCATACACTTCGTGTATCCTTAGTAATTCAGGGGAGGTTTGTTTCCTTTGAGTAGCTCAGATCTGCACACTCATTAACGCTGTCAAAACCAATCAGTGAACTTCAGGCTGCTCTGCTCTAAATCCACAATGGGTTCTTCTTGGAATTGTGCTGAATTAACATCAAAACAAATGGAGAACTAATGTCTGATGCTATACTGGGAGAAATAAAAACTTCAGTGTTTTCATTGTAAACATTACTTGTTCCAGGCAATATTTTTATTTAGTATTAATAGTTTGCCAGAGAGTCAAATGTTTAAACATCTGGAAATGACAATGTTAGAGATACTGTAATGTTGTTTTCTGTGCATTGAGTCCTGTTTTTAATTACATGGCTTAAGATTCCCTCAAGTTACATAACTGCTTGCTATTTATATACAACAATCACTTTTTTTTCTTTATATGTCTGGTATCTTCTTGAGGTGCATGTGCTGATATATTTCATAGCAGAAAGCATTTCAGAGGAATAATACAAGATGGAATAATTGGACCTTAAAGCAAAAGAGGAAATTTTGTTGGCATGTCTGGTCTCCCTTAAGGTATAACTTCGTAGTCAGTTTAAACCAACCAAACCTCCAAGTCCTTCTGGAAAAGGAAGTTTCACCTTCACCTCTGCTCTTAATTGTGTCATTCTAAATCCCTTCTTTCTGCTGGCACTGTTTTGTTTTGGGTTTTTAATTGCTTACTTAGTTTTCAGTTGGAAAAAGATCTGACAATTGAATAGTTCAGTTCTGCACAGTGTTCCTGTGCAGGTTATTTAATCTCTTTGTTTGGCATCCAGAAATGCAGAAAGTTCTTACTAACCTCCTGCATGCAAGAGATATGATCTGGGGGTTTTGTTGTTAATGTTTATTCAATATTCTGTTCTACACAGTACACAATTTTTCACTGTCAGTAGCCAAATTGTCCCTAGTTTCTGTCTCTCATAGTGAGTATTGTCATAAAAGATAAACCTCTCTGAGAGAAATCCAGCAAGGGACTTGTCATTACTGATGAAACGCTGAAATAGAACATTGTTTAAAACAGAGGAAGGACCAAGTCACAGAATTGCCACTGTAATTTTAAATAGTCCCTAATCCTCACCTCTCAGATTGAGGGATTCCTTTTCTCTGTTATAAAGTAGCATTAAATTGTGAATTTTTCCCAACTTAATATGTTCATATTTTCCTCTGATCTAAGTTTTTCTGACCATGGAATTCTGGTACTATTTAAAATCAGATAGTCTTTACCTGGGAAGAAAATGGAAAGGAAATGCTGTTCTATCAAAGCATGGCCCTGGGTGGGAAATGCTGTTCTAACAGAGCACATTGGTCACTGCTGTGGGACAGTTACTGACTGCTCACAAAACAGCAACCCCCTCTCTAAGGACTAAACAACGATAAAGGTACTTGCTCCCCTCTCAACAGTCTCCCTGCACATTTCTTTTTCTTTTGTGGGCTTAATTCTGAATCCCTAGAGTTTTGTAACAGAAATATTGGCATTGGTATGGATAAATTACTCATGGGAATTTATGTGTGGAAGCATCAGAAGAAAGAGGAGAGCAAAGGTTAAAAGGATGGCCTGTATTGATAACCAGGGACACAACTGACAGCAGTAAAACTGATAAACCCTGGGCAATGCATGGGTTACATGGAGATTAGAAGGTCTGTGCTCTGCTAAGGTCACATCACAGTTGACTTGTTAGGAGAAAAGCTCCCAGGAAGATGGTAAAAAAGTTACCCTAAGTTTTAAGTGCCATTCATTCTCTTGCTATCCCAACAGGAAAACAGATCACAGCCATAAACACATCCTTCTCTGTTTCCTCTCATTTTCATTGGCAACCTTGCCTAAAATTCACCAAGGCTGAAACAAAAAAGATTCTGAGGCAAAAGATCTCACCATAATAATGGTTCATTCTTGAAAAATCTGCCTAAAACTAGTTTGTTGCTTCCAGTCAAGAGGAAGCAGAGAGACGTAGGAAAGATTCAACAGCAAAATTGTCCTCCGTGTTGGGCCAGAGGGCTCTTGGTCAGACTGTGTGGGCACATCCCTTGGGTGCCTGTGTGGGGTGTGGGTGTGGATGAGCACAGCCAACTTACTGGGAAGGTGATTAAAATCAAACAACCTCCCTCTTCCACCAGTTGTTAAACTGAGGGGTTTTTTCATGAAATCCTACAAATCTTGACTTCTCTCTTGGTCCCACAGGGAAGAAGTTCCGCTGGTGCACCCTGTCTGACCTGGAGCAGAGGAAATGTGCCGAGCTGGCCAAGGCGCTGGCGGCCGTGCTGCCCCTCGGCACCGCCGCTGCCTTTGCCAGGGTGTCCTGCATCAGGGCCCACAGCACGTATGACTGCATCGATAAAATCAGGGTGAGTGCTCACACACTGACAACTGATTTGGAGTCCAAATCCTCTCTTGAGAACGTAACTGGCAAACAGAATCTCTGGGAGAATAAAATGATAGAACTGCGTATACCACAATGTTCATGGTTGCCTGAGAGGCAAGAATTAAATCCCATGAGCATTCTACTAGAGGTACTGTTTTATCTCTGCTAATGCCTTTGCAGTCTCCAAGAAATATAGAAGGCTGCTTGGAAATAAATGGACAAAACCAAACTACTGAAGTAAAACTTGCTCAGAGCATTGCCCTGGTTTGTGTGTTCTGGTCCTACTCTGACTTTAATGAATATATTTTCTCTTCCCTTTCTTCCAAACTATTTTTATCCCCTAGTCAATCTTTTCTGAAATAAGGAGCAAAGCCTTTTTTAATCTAAAAATTTTCATTTTGAATTAAATTATACATCAGGCCTTCTGTAAGTGTAAGCTCTTGTAACTGAGCAGTTCTGAAATAGAGTTTTCATAATGATAAATGCTTTGACAAAATTCATTAATGGAAAATGAAGATAAGCATTTGCTGTAGAATAATTTCATCAACATTCACATTCAGCCATGGTTGCCTTCAAAAAATGGAATTCTAATCTGACCCAGAAAACACAACAAAGAAAACCTTTCTTGTTGGTTCAGGGAATAATTTATTTCATGTTTTCATTCAGTCCTGCAGCCATTTTAAATAAGATTCTGTTCAATGTTCTGTGTTATGGAAAGATTATACCTGGGAGAGCTCTGAAAAGGAAATAGGGGTTGCCTTTTTCTTCAGTTGCCATCAGAATTGTGGTTTGGGAATGGAAGATCCAAAGGAGAAGTGAGAAAGGATGTTAGTGGAAAAGAACTGGTATTTTTGGAAGGTAACTCAGCCTTCATTGTTAACATATCACCATGTTTAGTAGCAGGAGTTCAATCAAAACCAAAGCAAATGCTTGTAAAAATCCCTTATTACTGCTTCTGAGGCAGAAAATGTGGTCTTGAAGCTTCTGTTTGTTTTCTTGTAAACACAGTTGTTTTGAGGGTTTTGCTGTTGTTTTTAAGGCAAATAAAGCAGATGCTGCCTCCCTGGATGCTGGAGATGTTTACTCTGCTGTAAAACTTTATGGCTTGGCCGTGGTGGCAAAGGAGATCTATGATCAAGGTAGGCTGGTAAAGCAAAAGAATAAGCTGTACTTGTGATTTGTCTAAGAAATTACTGTAGAACTCTTGAAAAAAAAATCTATGTGTTTTTATTAACTTTATAGGAGGATGGAGGTGGCTGACAACTGTTTCTAAAACGCTTAGTGATGATGAATAAATTTCCAGTGGTGCTTGTACCCAGCAGCCTTTCTGCCTGTGGTACTGACACTGTGAGAGATTATCCATGTCCCTGCCCCTGCCCACAGCACTGCTGGGCAGGAGCTCTGGATCTTGTAGGGAATAAGAAGGATTTTATTCCACCTGTGTCAATTCTTACACTGTGCTCCTTAGTTGTGTAGCTGAACATTTACTGGCAGTTCTTTAAGAGATTAGCTTTTCTCATGAATTAACTCTCTTCTTCTCACCCTAAAAAGACAGGAATATAAGGTGGAGAATCTTATTATGGTAAGATTCCTGTTCACTCCTGCCAGTCCTGAACCATCTGCAATGAATGATTTATAAGGCAACAATAAATAAGACTGAGCCAAAACCAAACATACAGTAGAAAATATTTGTGGGACATGAATCTGAGATGGAAGCCAAATTAGCAGATGGATGTAGGAAGAGATTAATAAGAGGAAGGTATGAGAACAGAAATAAACTGTGTTTTAGCTGATGAACCATGAAATGGTGAATATGTTTTGAGGAGAAGACATTGTAGTTTTTCCACTACAATACCCAAAGGGTGTGATCCAAACGGTAAAAATTCTTGAGAAGCAGTTGGGTTGTATGATGGAGCTGGATAGTCTTGTCAACTTTTCCCACCAAATTTCTATGTTCTTGCTTTCTCCTCACTTGCATCACTTGTTTGACAAGGGGCCATGTAGCCAGTCTATGTTGTAGTTCCTGGCATCAGTATCTACATTTAATATGCCCGGGATAGTTTTTTCCTTAGCCGTGCTCACAGAAGTAGTTCAGCTCCTGTACACAGATGGAAGTTTGAGAATTGGGGTGTATTTTTGCTTCTGTTCCATATTTTGTCGTGCTGCAGGGAATTGTGTGTTTGCTGTGGCCGTTGCCAAACGAGGAACTCTGGATATCCAGAGGCTGCGAGGTGTGCGCAGCTGCCACAACGGGGCCAGGTGGACATCGGGCTGGAACGTTCCACTTGGCTTTCTCCTGGCAAGAAATGACCTTTCCTGGGATGAGGCACAACCTCTGAGCCAAGGTGGGTGGCAGGAACCACAGGGCTCTCCCCTCAGCAAAAGTAAAATGCCAACAGCTGTAGGATGAACTGAGCTGTGTGGAAATTGAGGGGATTTGTGGATCACAGATCCTCTTGGAGTGTTTTTGGTAATAGCTCTGAGCTCTCTTCAGAACTTTTCTAGTGATCTCAAAGCAGCAGAGTTGTTACCAAAAGAGGAAGTATTTGTGTTCTGCATACAGGAAGCAAATCTTTGCAATATCTAACCAGCACAAAAATGGTTTTAAAGAAGGAACATTTCATCACACTGTTTGCAGCAAATGTTTCAGATTTGGAGTTAGACAGAGTTAAAGCTGCACTTGCAGAATGTATTTATTTGTAAAACCACTGTAGTCTTAGTTATGTCTGTGATATTTTAGCTCCTTTTCCTTCTTTGATTTTTTTCCACTTGACTTGTTTCTTTCCTTCTTTCTTTTTGTTTTGATTTGGCTTTTTCCCTCTACTTGTGCAGCAATCAGTGAGTATTTCAATGCAAGCTGCATCCCTGGGGTCGGTGTTGCTGCTCCTCAGCTTTGTGCTCTCTGCCAAGGACAAAAATCCTATGTCAGAGACAAGAACCACTTCTGTGAGACAAGCAGCAATGAACCCTTCTATGACTCTGAGGGAGCCTTCAGGTGAGCTCTGGGACGCTGGGACTGAATTCACCTTTGGGGCAAAAAGAACTTGTAAAGGAGGAAAGCCAGGTGACAGGTCAATAGGATGGCATTTTGTCTTCCTGCAGGTGCCTGAAGGAGGGAGTGGCAGATGTTGCCTTTTTAGATCATCTAAGAATTATGAGTGCCACAGGTAATGCTGAAAACTCAGATTTCTTTTAATCTATGGCTGTGCTCTTTCCTGCAGAGGAGTTTGGGGGATATGCCAATATTTATGTTGTTTCCAGGGAAGATTCAATCCCTGTGAGCAGCTCAGTAGTCTTTCTTGGCTCTCCACACAAGTAAAAGGAAATAGAAGAGAAAAGGGTAAGTGAGCAATAATTGCTCACAGGAGATTTTTTGAATGGAAGCACATAAAGATGTTTTTAGACAGGTTATTTGTTTAGACTAAAGTCTCTGACACAGCTGTCAGTATTTGCATTGCCTGAGTTATAAGATTCCTTTTTAAATTCAGTGTATTGAGCTGCTAGAATGTGAAGTTCCTGTATGCCTGCTTTGTAATTTTAGATTCAGTCAGTCTCTTTACTGATGTTTTTGAAGGTAAGTATTTTTAAACAAACATATTTAGAGGGCCACAGCTTAATGGGTATTTTGGAGCAGCTCTGGCTGGGCTCCCTCTCTTTATTAAGAGAACAAATCAAAGACCACTTTCCCAAGTGTGCTTGGTACACTGTGCTTGACTACCTACCCTTTGAACAACCTACCCTGAAAAATGCCTTACATTCCTTCTCTGTGCCTGCTGCCAAGTCATGGCTCACTTCACAGATGCATGAGTGTCTGCTTGTTTCAGAGGCAGAACAACAGGAATATGAGCTCTTGTGTCCTGATGGGAGCACAGCTGAGCTGTCCCAATACAGCACCTGTAACCTGGGCAGGGGGCCTGGCCGGGGCATCGTCACCCGCAGCAACTTCCACAAGATCACCAACAAATTCCTCAGCATGATCCAAGTGAGTGCATATTATAAGCTGTAGATCCCCAGACACAGGTTTTTCTTCCATCTTTGTGTGGTGATTACCTCCCAGTTTGCTTTTTTCTTGAGAAATTTGTAGTTAGTGTGAATAAAGCCCTAAAAATTGTTTGTTCTGGGGAAGGATCCTGCCTAGGCTTCTGCAGGTTTTACTTTTCTCTAAAGTGTTCTTCTGGAGGAGGGTGGGAATAGATAAGTAAAGAAGGGGAAAATGCCATAACACCTAAACTGGAAAATGGCTCATCATGTTCATCCTGCCCTGGAACTTAAGTGAATTTCTGTGTAGCTGAGGGAGATGGATAGGTTCTGGTAGGGCTTACCTTTCTTTCTCAACTTATGAATAGTATCTGATATCTTGACATCCTGGAACCTATTTGAAGCTGAACCTGAAATGCATGTTTAAAGAATTTATGAAGCCACTCAGCCCTTAAATTAGTTCAGCAGACAGTGAATAATTCAATCCAGTGGGCTGGGTTGTGCTGTCACGCAGACTCTGGTAGAGAGCAGTTGTACAAAATCTTTCCTTTATTGAAAGATCTGAATGTGCCTTTGTCAGTGCACTTATTGACACATCTTAGCTGTGTTCCTCCATCATAACATGTGTTCCCACTGCACTTTTCAGTGCTTTCTTCTCTTCCAGTACCATCAGGCTGAATGTGCCTTTGCCTGTGCTACTTCCCACTCATTAAGTACAAGATACCTCACAGCCCTCTACTGCACTGATCTTTGTCACAAATATTTCTCACTCAGTTATACTTCCTCTATTACCTTTCCAGTGTGGGATACATTGAGCACAACCCAATAAATTGGAATAACTAAAATAGGGAAAAAAAACCTTCAAAAAAGTGAACCATATGATGTTTTTAGGGCTGGAACCATCTGCTCAGTGCAGTTCCTCTGGTATTTGTTCTGAGTGCTGTGTTACAAACCACTGATAGGAAGGGAGGGAAGGCTGAGGCTGCCTGTTACTGGGAGAACGAGCAGGTTTGTTGCAATTACAGGTGTTGTTCTTGTCCTAGCACCTCTTTGGGCGGAAAGGGAAGGAAAGAGCCAGATTTGAACTCTTCACTTCAGCACCCTTTGGGGGAAAGAACCTGCTGTTCCGAGATGCCACTCAGCACCTGCAGCTTCTCGAGGAGCAGCTGGAGATTGCCTATGTCCTTGGTCTGGATTATGTGTCTCTCCTTAAGGGACTGGGCCATGAAGGTGAGAAGCCTTCCAAAGGGCTGCAGGCAAGGAAAGGGAAGAAAAAGTTCTCCTTCCATGTTACTCCTCCCTGCCAGGCACAGGTGCATAGACCTAAACAGACCCTTAACAAATACCATAGTGGTGCACTGGTAACATGATTTTTTCCTTCCCTTGCAGGGAGCTCTTTGGAGAACAGTGTTGTGCGCTGGTGCTGCATCAGTGATGCTGAGCTTCACAAGTGTGAGGAGTGGGCATTGAGCATCAAATCTGACCCGTTAGTCTGTGTCCAAGCACCTTCCATGACCAAATGCATCGAAATGATCAAGGTAGGAGACTCCCTCTGCTCAGAGTGTGGGATAAGGCTGCACAGGGTGTGCATGTCCTTGTCTGAGCTGAACTAGAGCAGAACCAGCTTGTACAGCAGAGGAACAAGTGGGAATGAGAAGGAGTTTATGCAGGGGAATTTCTAACCAGTGGAGCAGTAGAGCTGCTTGGATACACAGTTGATGCCAACCCTGTTTTTGTTGCTTTCTGTGGTGCTGGTGGCAGAGCAGTGAGGCAGACGCAGTGACCCTGGATGCAACACATGTCTACATCGCAGGCAGGTGTGGGCTGGTGCCTGTAGCTGCAGAGTGTTATGGTGAGTTCTCATGTGACCTTATCAAAGAGAGAGGGAGTCACAAAAGTGCTATTAAGAGCACACTTAGATTTCCACAGCTGGTGATGTTTTGTGATGGGAGCAGGAATCAATATAAATGTTCAAATACTCTTCCCAGCTCTTCCACTAAATGTGGTCTGTTTATTATATCCTTTCTGTAAAAGGGACAGAGACACTGTTGTGTCTGAAGAGGATCACAAGGGTTTGATGGTGTGCTGCCATGTAAAAGGAATGACAGCAGTGGCAAGATCCTTAATGATTGTCTCTCCTCTCCAGGTGGAGATTGTGCCCAAGCTGCTGAGAGCATGGAGAAAACAGGAAAACTAATTCATCTTAAACACAAAGGTAACAGAATAACTTCGAGATGGCAAAAGGTTTAGATTTTCCTGCCACTGTTCTAGGGTTTATATAGGAATATATTTATATGTTGGATTGGAAAAGAATCTCCTGTGCTAGGACAAGGGCTTTGTGGCTACGCAGAGAATGTAGGTCCTATACTGTCACTGAAGGTGTTGTGACAGGATGAGGGAGGGAAGAGTGAGGCTGTACCTCTCTGGAATACTTAATTGCTTTGGTATAACCAGTTATTGTCACTGTTTTACAGCACTACCACCTGTTTATGCTGTCGCCCTCACTAAGAAAAGTGCCAAACAGATTAACATCCATAACCTCAAAGGAAGGCGGTCCTGCCACAGCCACCTGTACAGTCCTGCAGGATGGTTACTTCTGTCCAAATACACAGTGGGAGCTCTGGGGAACGATACTGAGAACTGTGACATTGCCTCTGGTAAGTGCTACTCTGGGTTATCTGTTGACTAGACCATGAAAATCTGAAGCCCTAAATTTGGGAGTAAAATAGAGATAGGTCCATGATGATTTAACCTACAAGTGATAATTGCAGTCTCACAGGATGTTGAAGCAGACTTTTGTCATATCTGACCATGTGTCATTCCCTCTTCTCACTAGCTATTAGGATGGAAAGCCATTCCTGTCTTTTTCCAGGTGTGAAGAGGCTTTGGGATGCCTTGCCATAACCTCACCTCAGTTTTCTTTACTCAGCTTATCAGAACTACTTTTGGAAGGGCTGCATGCCGGGAGCAGATGGGAACATGTGCAAGGTGTGCATTGGAGACAGTGAAGTGGAAGGGGCCCGAGTCTCCAGCAGATGTGCTGCAGGTCACAACGAACGTTACTATGGCAACGTGGGAGCCCTCAGGTGAGCTGTTTGTCAGAGTCAGAAATGCAGAGCAATAGCCAAAATTGGCTCATCGCTTTACTCATTATTTTCTTTGAAAGTTGGTTGGGTTTTTTTCCTTTTTTTTTAAGCAACTGGCTGTATAAACTTTTGCTAGCATGTATTTTGTTTTGGTTGCAGTTGCTATGGGATGTTCAGCTGACTGGTGATTTAAAATGGTCATGAAACCACTTCCAGAGCAAGGCAATGCTCCCAAGCATGTAAGGCTTAGAGCATAGGTACTGACCCATTAAAGGGAAGGGATGAAAGACGGTTGGAAAGGCAGTTAGAAGAGGAGATATGGGAGGAAGCAGTGTAGGATATGTGAGGTAATTAGACTGGAGATATTAAAAAAATAGTTGAAGACAGAAGCAGAGAAGAATCTTCAAAGGGAATCAAAAGATATATAATGCATTTAGTTGAAATGAAGGTGCACATTGTGTCACAGCTTTGACTTGGGAGCTGCTGTAAGGGATGAAGGGATTGTCTTAACAAATATGTGAACACAGTCCCCTGAGATCCATACTGACATGACTGACTTCTTCCATGTAACAAGCAAGTAATTACACATGGGAGGGATACCTTCAGGTCCTCTTGTTTTAGCTTCAGAAGACTGTCCAAAGGTTGCTCATCATGTAGTGGTTGTCTCTGATCAGTTCTTGGTTTTTTCCTGCACTAGATGTCTAGTTGGCAATCCCAGTGGAAGAAGCTTTGGAGATGTAGCTTTCCTGGAACACTCGAACCTACTCCAGAACATCGAGGGTGAGATGCAGATATTCTCTTTTCCTTTGAGAATGCTCATGAGCCTCAGTCACTTCCCACAAAGTGACCATCACTTGTGAGGATCAGCCTTTACAGGTTTGATCTTGGTCTGTGGAGAGGTGTTTGTGACTGGAAAACAGCAACAACCTTCCTGCTTGTACATGTTACAGTAAAGCCCAACTCTCAGATACTGCTGGAGAGGAAAGAGGGAATCCCTGAGTGCAAAGATCAGTGTATGTGTTGGGGGATAATTATCCTTGGAGACTGCACTAATTTTTGGAAAGCTCAAAGCTTTAAAAAGCAAGAGATTTTCTTCCAAAGGCAGCCAAAGTGCAGGCACCCATTGTTTTTAAATCAGAGTTTGAAGCATTACATGGCAGGTAAGGACAATGCCATCAGTGTTTGTGCTGGAAGATGTTCTGTGGCTTCATCATGACATGGCAACTTCCTTATATTGTTTCAGAGGCACTTATGGAATAAACAGGTCAAACAGCTGAATAGGCAAAAATACTGCAAATTATTTTGCCTTTCACAGTTTCTAAAATAGCATTGTTACGACACTGTGAAGTATTTAATTTCCTCTGGGAAGCACTGATCTTTGCAACAGTCTAGCAACTGGATTTTGTTGATGCAAATGATTTTTGTTTCAGTAGCTTAAATCCCCTCAGTCTCTTAAATTGTGTTTACTGCTCTAACAGCTAAAATATGTTTTCATAGAGTCAAGGGGAAAGGGGATCCCCATTTTGCTCAGCTTGATAAAGCACACTGAAATTCTATTTTAGGCAATTTCAGTAACAGAAGAGACTTTTCTAAGAGAAGAATCTCTCTAAAATCAAGTGGAGGTGTAAGGGCCTGGAAACCCCCAGGAACTCATGCAGCAAAAGACATGCAGGCCCAAGTACTTTGTTTCCAGAAAGGGCTCTGGTTACAGATGAAGGTGAGACGTGATAGGCCTTGGTATTACTTGAGTTTTAGTTGGAAGGTGCAGCTGAAGTTCACTGACCTGTTTCCTCAGTGCAAACCCTACCCTGGGCCTTGTGCACTCCTAATAAAGGACCTCACAGATGCTGCACTTGTTTTGAATGCACTGACTCAACTTCTTCCTCTCCATTTTTAACATTTTGCATGAGATTCACCCTGTCTTCTGCTTGAATTTTTCAAAAGGGTTTGCTTTCACTTAATTGCCTTTTCAGATCTGGACAGCTCTGGTTGGGCCAAAGGTTACACTGCCCTTGACTTTGAGCTGCTGTGTCCAGATGGGACGCGCGCAGCTGTCACCGAGTGGGCAGCGTGTCACCTGGGCCCTGTCCCCCCCAGCACAGTCATGACCCGGCCAGTCACTGTCACCAAGATCTATGACTTCCTGGTGAAATCCCAGGTAAGGCAGGGAACAGGGAAAAGCTTGGCCTGTTATCACATACAACTCCTGAGAACCCTTTCAAGATCAAAAGCTTTGTATAATACACACAGGAAGTGCCTTCAGATCCAACGTGAAAGAATTATGAATGTGCACAGGATATTAGGAAAATAATTACTTGGATTCTCTAAAGGGGTATTTTGGCACCAGTTCCCATCCAGCAGTGGCCACAGTTTTGCTGAAAAATAGGGCATTGCAAAACTGCATCTTTTTGTATGAGTAAGGACAGTGCTAGGTAAATGTGGACCCTGTTTGCTCCTATGACACCTTGCTTTAAAATTGAGAGTCACTGGCTTAACCTTGCTATTTATGATCCAAGCTGTGAAACCTACTTTTCTCTGTTTAGGAGTCTCTGGGAAGCAAACTGAATTCTGAATTCCAACTCTTTCAGTCGTGGAAATATGGTGAAAGTGATCTGCTTTTCAAAGACACTACTCAGTACCTTGTTCATGCAAGTCACCTGAGCTATCAGGAAATCCTTGGAGATTCTTTCATGCAGCTGGCACAATCAGTGTTTAATTGCACACCTGCAGGTAAAGTCAAGTTCTTAATTCTGAGTTAGAGATGCAGCAGGCAGTCTCCTGTGCACAGCTACTGCCCTTTGGTTTAGGCTGCTTGGAGAAGGATGTTCTACATAATCCTGTTAGTAATAATTTTCCAAGGAGTCCTGTGTTTGGAGCTCCTTTAGAACCTCTTAAAGCTCCCATGCCAAAGCACTGAAGGAGGAGCTTTGCAGAAACAGAATAACCAATACACTGTACAGCAAATATGAGGTTATTGAAATAGGACTGTTTTACCCACACTCCAATTTTTTTCCCCTTGAATTCCAGGGATCAGTTCTGGGAAAAAGGAATATAATGTGCATTTCTATATGCCAAACTTGGGGGGAAAAGATAAGAAATTTTATATTTAATTCTTGAATTAACCTCAAAATAAGATGAATAATTTCCTCTTTAAAAAATATCTCACTACTGAACTTAAGATCAAAATCTTTATAAACTCATCGCTTAAGGTGACTTTTTCATTATTTTTGAATGAAAACTGTCTGAAGTGTGCATTTAGCTGTCAGCAAAACTGGTACTGCCTCTGGGCCAGGCTGTTTTGGGATCTGAAAACCTGTATTGAAGTAAAGGAAGATTACACAAGAAATGAGACTTCTTGGAGTCTAAGTTGTTAACTGAAATTCAGAAGGGAAATTTTACCTCTATTCTGTTGTTTTAATGGATAGTACTTGAAAAATTTAGTACTTTAAAAGCTGATATCATCTTTAGGTGTGTGTTTTCTTCTTGGTTTGTAGGCATCTTGGACTTCTGCAAGCAGGATATCTGTGCATCCTCATCCTACTGATGGCAATGCAGAGGCTCTGCAAGGCACATCACCACCCTCGTTACTGCAAACCAGGCCATGTGCAAGTCCAACCCTCCCAAAGCACTCAGCATGGAAACAGCCATCTCTAGACATGTATGGAGCACACCCTCCTGTCCTTTTTCACAGCAGATTTCATGTTTATGATAGTGTGATGCTGCCCCTTCCTTGTCTGGAGCAGGCAGCACAGGGAACAGCACAGCCCAGAGCACAGAAGTAGGATCAGCAGTTCTGTTCAACTACTCTGGAGAAATCAGCACTTTTGTGGAACTAGCAGGGCCAATACCTGCTAAAACACAGATGGTCAGCAGTGGCACAGGTTAGTTGGTAGCACTTTATCTTGCTTGTCTTATAAACAGTTTCCATGCAAAAAAACCCCAGTCAACTGCCATTTTGGTAATTGCAGCATTGTCCTCCTGTATCTGTGGTTTTGGTTGCAGCCAGGTAGTCCTTGCTGAATGCACAGACATGCTGTAGGCTGTGTATGTAGTTGCTACCACAGGCAGTGCTCTTTTCTGCTTTTAACTGGGAAGAATGTATTTGCTTTTTCAACTAAGGATTTTTACTAGTAAAGCCAAACACTTTTTTCTCATGAATAAATTTATTAAGGCGTTTAAGAGCCAGCAGAACTGGATGCTTGCAGCTTATAAGGTGAAAAGAAAGCAATGGATATTCATCCTTGTCAAAACCTCCAACCATTACTTTATAGTACTTTGACATTTTGAATTAATTGCAGATTCTATGAAAGGTCAAAATATTATTTATCAATTAAACAGCGTAGGTTTTACAAGCAGAAAGTGCCTGAACATGATATGAAGCCTTTTGAACAGAATGTAGCATGTACTCCTTTTGTCTGTTAGGGGATAAAGGTTGAGAGTGGATGGCTCCTCACGGTCAGAGTTCATTTCAGTTTGTAAGTGTTACCACCCTCTCTGCTCCCAGGCAAGGGTAACTATCTAATTAACAAAAATAATTTTAAAAACCTTCACTCAAAACTTTCCAGACCTTGCTCCATATGTTGCAGTTGTATAAACCTCATCTATTAATAAATGAGACACAAATAGTGCAGGCACCAAAGCCAAGGTATCTGCCATATAAAGGAAAAACACAAAAACCCCTCCACCAAGACCAACCAAGCAAGATAGCCCTATGCAGTTGTAAAAGGTGCTGCTAAAAATTCCTTGTTTTAAACAGCCTGTCTTTCCTGTAGTGTGATTTACTCACACCTCTCCTCCCCCTTTTCCCTTCCTGAGAAGGAAAAACTTTGCCCTCTGAGCAGGAGTAAGGGATTTGGATTCAGTTCTCCAATTCATTTGTCCCACTTCTTGACACTGACTAATCAAATGAGTTTGATTTGATTCTGGGACATAAGTCCAAACTTCTTCACCTTCACGAGAAAGGGCAGAGCTAAATGGAGAATGAATCAAATCCCAGAATGCCCGGATACTGTGGTGCAGGCATGGAGCAGCAGCCCTGAAGGAGCAGGGGAAGAGCAGGATGCCTTGTCAGGCCTCTGAGGCGCTCCCTGCCTTTCCTTCCTGGAGCTTCCATGCCCTCTGCGGGGCCCATGTAACACTGCACTTGGGAGAAGGGAGTTCTGGGAACAGTGAAGAAACGCATCTGTCAGCTCAGCTTTGCCAGCCTGAGCAGGGAGCAGCTGAAGGTCAGGGTTATACACAACATGTCATGGAAGGGCAGGGATGTTTTCTGACACAGACATCGCAGGCCTTGCTGATGTTCCTGTGCTCCAGCTCTGATTCCCAACCATCAGGTGATGCCTTGCACAGCCTGTGGTACAGGAACCACTGGCCAGCTCCAGCCTGGAATCTCAGCACCTGGCTGTGCTCTCGGGCTCTTACTGCTCTGCTGCCTTAGGGGATGGATGATGCCTCAATGTAGCCAAGATCATGCTTAAAGTACCCCAGCTGGGGTTGTGTTCCCGTGCAGGTGTGGCTGTGGATGAAGGAACACCAGAACTTCTTCTCTGTGGCTCACCCACACCCTGTTACTTAACAGTGCCCAATCTCCTGGAGATGTGACCTCTTTCCCCCATGCAGGCAAGACATGTAACATGTGTATTTACCCACACAAGCCTGAAAGCCTTAAAAAAACCAAAAGGTTCTCAGAAAAATTTATTTTCATAAATTAAAAACACACACAAAAGAAACAGTAAAATTTTAGATTCACACAATATTGAACAGAAACAAAATGCCAAGAGCATGATGGAGGCTAATGGCACAAGTGTACAAATTCTCATTGAGCTATTTGTTGACTTGATAGCATCATACAGACTTTTAATCCACAGTTACCATCCAATGCTAGAAGAGCACCTGGAACATAATATACCAAAGGCCCACCTGAAATCCAGTACAATGAGAAGTGCTTGCAGGAATTCATGCCCAGCAATCATCAGAACTCAAATGTATGCAGCCACAAGGCCAGCCAGGCAAATGCTGTACCATACATCAAGGAGCCTTAGCTGCTCTAGTCAGAGCATGATGAAAATACCTTTTTTTTTCATGGAAAGTGGTCTTTCTATCTCCCATAATCAGCAAATTTAGCAAAGAGCTGCCTGGCTCTGCACAACTACTCCGAGAGAGAGGACGTGGCAAAAGCTTTGCAATCCTTCTCGAGCTGTTCTAGTCAGCATTCTGCGAGCGAAGACAAACAATGTCTTTCCGTGGAAATCCTCACTGCAGTGGGTTCACTTGGGAATGGCCAATGCACGGATCCTCCAGCTAGGGATGGATGCAAGACCCCAGAAGATGCATCCTCTATACTTCTTCCTTCCCCTTTTCTGTGACAAGAAGCAGCTCAGAGGGGCAAGTGCCCAGCTTTTGCACAGTTCCCACTCCCAGTGTGCAGGCAGCAGCCACGGGGAATGAGGCTGTTCCATGAGTGCTGTAAACAGGAACAGGGGTGGGAAAAGGGACAAGAAAAATGCACAAGCATGACTTGACAGCTGTGTGCTGGAGGGGGAGAGATGCTTGGTCCCCATTAGCTTACATCATACAAACACTGAACCAAAAGAGAATAATGCTGGATATTTGGGTTGCCACAAACTAAGGTCTGGGACAAGCTAAGCAACTGCAACATCATTTTTTAACTCCTCCAATCACTCTGAACCAAAGAGAATTGAGTGTTTTCTTTGCTCTGCTCTCTCTGCTGTAGCTTGTAGAAAGAAAGCCAAGAAATGTCCTTTCAAAGCAATCAGAAACAAGACAAAGCAGGGAAGCAGACAAAACAAAAGCCAACAGAACCCAAAGGAAAAAACCCCAACACATTCTGTGTTTTGAAGTACGTTAGAGGTCTGAACTTTGCCAAGTTTCTTCTCTCCCCATCCATATCTTTATTTCCTTAAAGGCCCCACTAAGGTCACAGCTCAGTGGAATCACAGCACTGGAAGCCTCCCATATTAATAGAAAGTGAATTAATGTCCTATAACAACCCCATTCTATAGCATAAATCCATAAAAATATATCTCTCACTCTTGCTACTTCTTCCAACCAGTCAATAATTGGGCTAATACACCAGGACAGGGAAAGTTTCAAACTTCTTAGGAGGCAGTCGACCTTTGCTTTTTAGGGATTTCTTTTTACAAAAATAAAGAGGATCAATTAGAAGGTTCTACAGCAGCCTAATAGCTTAACCAGAAAAATAGTATGTCAGTATGTTCAAAGTTTGCCTGTCTTGTTACTTTACTCTCAAACTCCAAACAATACTGCTCTAAGTGTGCACTCATCTTTTCTTCAGTCTTCCTGATTAAAGATCATTAGCCTTAAAAATAAGAACGTAAACTTTTAGCAGTCCCAACACATAAGCTGGGAGCAAAACAAAGCCAGTTGAGATTTCTTGCAAGACTCAGGCACACACAGTGTAATCATCCTCTTCCATTTCTCTACTTTCAAAGCTCTGAAATTCAACAGATGGCTTGTTAATTTTGAGTTTTCTGTTTGGTCAGTAACAGAAGTGGTAGAGCAACAGAATATAATAATAGTATTTTCAGTCCTACCTTTATTGGGACTTCATAAAAAAATACCCACCCAGTAGATACTTGCTCAATTTGAAGGTAAATAGAAACTCTATTAAATGGGCAGGTAGATAAGAAAGTGCAAGTACAAGTGACAAGTGAAAGGACAGACTAATTCCATTTGAGCATCCCAGGAATGACAGCCTTGCCTGAATAACTTCTCTAGGCACTGGGGGACAGAGATGTCGTGAACTGCAGCTGGCATTCACCTGGAATGATGCTTCAAGTGAGGTCAGCACAAGGGATGCCAGAAGGAGCTCTCTGCCTTCAAAAGGCAGAGCTGAGAAACTGCCCAGTGCTGCATCAGATAATTACATTAAAAATGCCCACATGCCAGGAGGCTCTTTATACAACACTGGCTATAAAAAACTTTAAAACAAGGCTCAAAGATTTTGCTGGTATTCCCTACAAACAGCAGCTCAGCTCAGTTAAACAGAAATCTCTACCTATGTACCCTGCAGTTTAACATCCTTATGGGATTTTCCTCTAGAGAAAAGGTTGGCATCAGCCAAGTAAGTAAAAAAATCTGATATTTGGGAAAACGTAGTACTGGGCACCATTTTTCCTTAACACACTACTTTTTTTTGAGTTTAATAATGTTAAAAGGTGTCCTCATGGACCAACTAAAGAAACATATACAAAGTGCAAGTCATTTAAAGTCTATTTATGTGGGGCTTCTGCTGCCTGAAGCCAGGAAGGGCACAGAAACTCAGAAGGAACCCTCTAAGTTAACAGAAGAAGAAACAATTGAATGCAAACCCAGACAGCTACTTTTAATTGTTAAAAAGTTAGTGGTATATCAAGAATGTGTTTGCTAGAATTTATCTTTATCAAACACTGTATCTCTTCTGTCAGGTTGTTCAAAATAGCCATTAATTACAGTAACAACAGCAGACTCAAATGTGCAAATGACCTGGAGTACAGAGTTCTAGTGTCGCTGAAAGTGCACCACTTCCTCCTTTACACTCCTACTCTACCCCCAAAAGGTGTTTGAACATAATTAATTAAATATAAGCAGTAATTGCCAGAGGTTGAGGAAGAAAGGGTAAATTTTATGTGGCTATGTTACACTCCAACAGGGACTTAAAAGGGTCCCTCCAATAGCATTTAAAAAAACAAAACACAAAATAGCACCTTAAAGAGGGTCACAGCCAAAAACTGATTATCGGACGTTAGAACAGAGTGGCAGAGGAACACACGGAGGAGTCAGCAGATTTCTCCCCAGAGGAAAACACTCAAAAGCTGATGGAGCATTCCCAGCTCAGCAGCAACCTCAGGTGCCGGGGACCTGCTCCTGCTCAACCTCCCCTGCAAAAAAGGCTTCGAGGTCCATGAGCTTCTGGCTCAGCAGCAGGTCCAGCTCTGCGCTCTGCAGCGCAGCCCTCTTGGCGCGGGTGCAGGAACCCACTGCCTTCAGTTTGCCGCGGCTCTTCCTTTTCCGCGGAAGAGTAAAGTCCTGGAACTCCAGAATCCGCTTTCTCTTTTGCTGGCTGACAGAAATCAAGTGTCCATTTTTCTCCTTGGGCTCTTCAAAGATTGTTTCCAAGCTCCTGGTAAAAGCAGAGGAAGAGCTCATGACCACTCCAGCAGCAGCCGCAGCCGCCCCCTTACATGGGCAGGGACACTGAGGGGTTTCAGAGCCTAAGGAAACCCACTTTAACGTCTACATTTTTGCAGCCCCTCCACACCTCTTGTAATGTCTTTTATCTACAGCTCACCCCTCCCACAGCTGCACCTCACTGCCAGCTAACACCTCATTGCTGCACTGACTCTGGGGTAGAATCTCTTTCTATCTGTATTTCAGTTCAAAAGCTGAATCAATTATAGACTCTTGACTTTACAGAATAAATAGGCTTGAACATTTGATGACAGGCTGTTATTAATATTTTAAAGAACATGCAGTTCCCTTTGAATTTTGAAAAAGTAAGCACTGTACTTGGAATGAATGAGTAGATGAAAAAATATACAAATCCATATTGAACTAGATGCAAAGTCTTAGTTCAGATTCTATTTCAATGCTTTCCCATCCAAATAGTAAAAGATACTATTTTTGAATAAACTTTCTCTACTACTTTAAGGTAGAATAATTTTAAAAATACCTCTCCCTCTCAGCTTTCAGACACCTTTCATCTCCTCTCTGCCTATTAGCTTATGTTCATCTTAGTTTTCTCATAAGGAAGCAGAACCAACCTGGCTGGAGGAGGGGACTTATAGTTCTTGTTTGTGTAAATTTCTTCTAAACTAAATTCTTTCTTCTTAAGCCTGAAAAAGTAATGACAAATTAATCAAGAAAGAAAAATTTCAAAACCTTTTCTCTTCACAGCAAACAGATTTATGAGAAACAAGTACAAGTTCTATGCCTGAACACTAAGGAATTGTGCTTTAACTGGGGGCAGGGAGGAATGAAAAATGAGCTCATTAATTACATAACTTTACACAGTTATTTTAAGGTCTGGGTCAAGACTTGCCCTTTCTGCAGAGGTCAATACCTTCTAGCATTCTATGATGCTTTGCAATAGTGATGCTCAAAAGAAGGGGAAGTGGCTTTACAGGTCACTTTTTTGTGAAAGCTAAGAAAAATCTTAACAGTTTAGCAGATGAACACTCGAGCTCCTGAGACTCATTTCAGTCGCTGACCATTGTCAAGCTGCTCTCTGAAGAAACGCATTGTTTTGTCAAGCCTGGCACTGCAGAATCACTGACTTTCAGTCTGTGTTTATCAATACAAACTTCTTTCTTCTCTAGCAAAATCATTCCATTGCAGTTTAGTTTTTCACTTTTTTCCTAAACCCTGGTAATTTTGGTACAGCTGAGAACAAATATCAGACATCAGTGAGCTGGGGCTGCACAAAATAGTGATGGGAAGAGAGGCAGTGACTGAAATGATTATACTCATGTGCAGCAAAGGTACAGCAGGAGTTGAATGAGTCCCTTGCAGACACTGCTCACCTTTTTGGTTTGGGCAGTCCCATTGGAGTAAGGTTTGTGTCCGGCCTAGGAACAGTTTTCCTGATTCGGATCTCTGAGACTTTCTTTGGCCTCTTTTCTGGCTCAGCCTTAAGAAAGAAAGAAGCGGAAAAAAGTTAAATTAAGAAAATTACAACCACGCTAGTCAACAGTATTTCCTGTTATGCTGAGTATACATCATCTATAGATTAAACATTCCTCTCTGGTTTGCCACCTTCTTTCTGCTTGAATCAAAGAAAGCAGCACAGAGCAGGACCCGCAGCCCATCTTCTCCCCTCATCTTTAACAGTTACTAGATAATAATCAGCAGCAGCAGCTTCAAGTTCTGGAGAAACAAATCTGAGAGGTGTAAAATACAAAATGAGCTCACTTTTTTCAGTTCTGTGTCATCCTTGGGTGTCAGACAGGCTGGAAGGGAAGCCTCGGCTCCATCGAGGCCGTGGCGCTGGAGCTCGGGGGCCGCGAGCCTGGGGGGCGATGGCAGCGGCTCCGGAGGCGTGGGGGGCTTTGGTAACAGGAGGGGCAGTGAAGCTTCCAGGCTGCACCAGAGGGAGAAGGGAACACAAACAGATTAATATCCAACTCATACTGCAGCAGCATTCCCTGCTCTCAGTGATGTTCCTGCATTGCCATATGGGCGCCCAAAGCAATGCAGGTCACACATACACTGCCCAGGGAAGGGAACTCTGGCGCACACAGAGCCAGAAACTGCCCTCCCAGAGTGCCTGGGTGTGTCATTTCAAACCCACTCTTTCCCTTTTCCTACAGCTGAACAGTTCACAACTCTATTTATCAACTACTGACAGAAAGGGATTAATCCTCCTTTTCTGCCAGCAAATTTCTTGGATATTAATCATACTTTTTGGTTACAGATAAACTTAAAATACAGCTTTTACATCTGCCATCCCTACACTGAAAAAGAATAGAAGAAAGTTTCAGCAGCTGATGTCCAGTCACTCAGGCAGAAAGGACAGACCAAGTAAGGAATCAAATTTCTTTAGTTCCACATATTCATAAGAAGTGGCACAACATGGTTGAAGGTACCAGAACTGTTCTGTGCAATGACCTATGTGGTGTTTGCATTAATGTCCCCCCACTCTTCACTACATCACCCAACCAGTTCACTTCATTAACTTTTTAATCAGAAGGCTGTTCTTGGAGTGAACTGCCAAAAGCTGAAAGCCAAAATGACATAAGCAATGGCTTTCTGAGAAGGTTTGTGATCCCACTACTCAGGATAAGTACCAAAGTCCACGAGACTCACCATATCTCAGGGCCTGCAGTCTGCAGTGCTTCCATACTCTGTGCAGGTAAGTGTGGCAACATGGCATAGCTGCTTCAAAAGGAGAATGAAAAAACAAACAAAACAAGACAGAAATTAGGTCTACACTATAAAAATATGAGGGAAAAATTATTAGTATAAAAGATACTCATATCTTGAATGAGAATGAAAGACTAAAATGATACAAAAGCAAGCCACATCTGCCATTTAGTTCACTATATTTCATTGACAGCTTGTTAAAGAAATAGTCCTACTTTCACTTAAAAGTGGTAGTGATGAGAAAAGGAAATAGAAGGGCAGAAAGAGGCAGACAG
Organism: Sakesphorus luctuosus; assembly: GCA_013396695.1. Taxonomy (NCBI): domain Eukaryota; kingdom Metazoa; phylum Chordata; class Aves; order Passeriformes; family Thamnophilidae; genus Sakesphorus; species Sakesphorus luctuosus. Next base: position 145,967 of record VWZD01010701.1, read on the forward strand.
TAGTAATGAATGTCATAATTATTTCTATGTAGTTATGAAAGTATAAAAGTTGCAATTATTTCTACCCCAAGGTTTTAAAGTTAAAAGTAACCAAAAACCTTGAAGGATTTCGCTACTAAAGAAAAAAATGTGCATAATGGCAACAGTAACAAGTGAAAGGAAGTATTTCCATCGGATTAACTCCTTGTCTCCAACTCCCATAGCCTTGAATATTCTTCATCAATTGGAATAACCAAAGGCCTTTCCAGAAGGGTTGGTAATTACCATAGTTTTGTGGCATGAAAGTCCTTTGATATTAAGCTTTACTCTTGTGCCCATACTATTAACAGCAGCAAATCAGTTGGGAGAGTTTTTACTGCATTAACTAGCAAATCTGGCAGTTGCTGTTCTCTCAAATCCACAGCTAAATGTACTTTGCTGTTCTGAAGCAAAGATGTTACAGCCAGACTGGAATTCTAGGACAGAAATGAAGCCCAGCCATGCTGGCAGCACATGAAGTTCAGCTATACAGAGGGGGGTCAGAAAGGCCCTTTTCTTGTGTTTGTCATTCCTATCAGAGCTATAACTCTGTTTCTCTCAGTGTTCCACTATTCCAGTGCTACTGGAACCCATGTCAACAGGGCAGCAGAGCCCTCTGTGCCAGAGCTTACTGTGTTATGTAATAATAGTGATGATAATAATAACAACACAAAACTATAGAGAGGAAAAAAACAACTTTTAAAACTTTTAATCCAAATAAGCATTAATTAGAGAAAAGGCTTCACTGAGAGAATGCTTTGTTATTGGCAGTGGAAATGACAGAAGATCATTTTTAGGCAGGAGACCTACTCTTGTTCCTTGTTCTCCTGGTTATTAAAAACACTAACTATGAATGCAATAATTTAAATATTTTTTAGAAGAAAATGTCCTGCAGGGAACTTTTTAAATTTTCTGATTTTTAACTGCCTTAATCAAAATAGGCAAATATATATTTCTGTCATACTACGAGCTGAAAATGCTTTTAGTCTGCACCAAACATACCTCTTGTATTTACATACCAAGCACTTATTTCCTAAGTGATTTTCTTTGAGTACACATAAATTTAAGAGGGATTTACTGAATTGTCCTTTTGTCACTGTTCCTGTTAATAACTTAAAGAAAGCATTATTAGTTGACGAGAACAGGCAATCAATCTTCAGCAAAATGGAATCTAAAAAGGTGTAAAATGCTAGGGTTTGTTCTTTGTGTTGTTTTATAGTCAAACCTTTCATACTCACTTTTATTTGATTGAGAGATAGAATTTATTTATTTGTTGCACTTCTTTAAACTTCTGTGTATATTCTTTTGAACACACTGTATGCTACAATAACTTCACTTTAAAGAAAGTCAGAGTGGGGCAGAAGAAGTAAAGCTGCCTCACACACACATTTGTAAGGTATTTTGCAGCAAAACAAACTGAGTTTTAGACTATTTTAAATCTGGGTTATCTTTCACTTGAAGTGAAAAGATTGATTTAAATTCTCTCCCTCTGGGAAGAAGTTCATTCATAGCAAAACATGCAGTTTTAGTCAGAAATGGAATCCTCTTACAGTTTAGCTCACTGGCCAACTGTGCCTTTGGAGTGGGGGAAAGTCAGCTCTGATCTGCCTTTCCAAGGATAAAGAGCCTCAGCAATACCAAACAAAACATTCCCCTCAGACACACAAATAGGTTTTAAAGAGGTGTTTGTTTGTTATTAACAATGTGTTATTTTTAAGCTTAGTGCTCAAGCTGTGCTTTACTGATAAGATTATTCCAGAGCACTAATTAGTTCATTAGGAAATTCAGCCTGATAAACTGACTCATCTGAAACAAAAACAGAAGCAGGTCCCACAGAATGTGCTGTGAGTTGTGTCTATGCCATTATTCCATGTATTTTAGTGCAGACAAATCCTAGCATGGAGCAGCACTTCTCTAAGCTTCCTCACACCTTTGGGAGACATTAGAATTTATATTAACAAGTGATAAACTCTCAGGTTTAGACCTATTTATAGAAAGCAAATCTGGCATGATTTTTGGTTACACTTCTATCAAGCCATGGCATAAGACAAATTCAGCAGCTCTCTACAGGCTGCCACACCGTTAAACAGACCTTGCTACAGGGCTCAGGAGCCTTTCCGCTGTCTGAGAACTGCCTGACAATAAAATCAGGGACTGAACTGCCCATGTCATTGAGGGATAAAGGGCAGAATCTCCTTGCTCAAGAGCATGCAAAAAGCCTGTGACAGAGCTAGGAACCTCTTCCTCATTCTGTTTATTAGCAAAATTATGTTAATGCTGACAGCAAAGTTAAACTAAATATGCAAAGTAGATTTCAGTCCCCCTCCCACTCAGAACAAGAATGACACACATAGAAAAATTCATCACCGACACGAACTGGAGGTACGTTGGTGTGTGCCAACAATACCAGGCACCCACGATCAGAAGGCATAGCATGCACAGAGAGGCTTCAATTAGCAGAGAATGGTCATGGAATACAATTAAAAATGTAACTGAATGCAGCCCCCCACCCCCTACCACTCTTCCTAACCTGATATTGAGCATTTTACAGTTGGTTCCAAGTGGCACTTGTGGCTCAGACCTCTGAAAAAAACTTTCCTACCTCAGAAATCCAGTTGCTCTGCAGTCACTCTGAATAGACCTAATGAAGTAGCTCACCTTTTGCATTATATACTCTGATGCATGGTGTGTATATTTTGCAAGGGAGAAGAAAATAGAGTTAGCCATTCTGCCAAAACAGGACAGTATTACAGAACTGAAGGCAAATATATTCAAATTTAGCTAACAGACTGTTCTGCAGGAAAGAATCTTCCACGCTGAGCCATTCTTGGAGCAGAATGTGTAGATTTGGAACAGAGGAAACTGCCCCTCCAATGCAAGCTGCAATTACCCTCTCCCTCCCCAGAAAGGAGCAAGTATAGACCCTGCACAGATTGAATCTCAGAAATAAGGTGATGGGTTTACCTGTTCTCGAAGCCCACACTTGGCTGCCACTTGCAGTGACTGGAGTGGAGAGGAGTGATTTCGGAGGGACGGGCAGAAGGACCGTGCTGACTCCATATGGAGAGGACCCTGCCCAGTGAGTATGGCAATGAGGAGACGAGGTCAGCGGATACACAACCTGGATACCTTGCCCCTTTCAAACCCTGTGCCAGTTGGGATATAAATAGTCTCTGGATGGTAGGAATATGACTGCTTAAGTTTCTTCTTCTTGTCCAAATCCTGTAACATCCAGGGGAAGAAAGTGCTAACACTGTGTGAAGGCCAAGTGTGGAACAACCTCCTCTTCTTTCAGCAATGACGTTTCTTCCACAGTCAGGATGAAGAGCAACAGTCCTTGGGGTTGTTATGGAGTGAGAGGAATGAAGCTCATTATTTAGACTGGAATCTTCCTTGAAAGCTGCTGTATCTGAACAGCTCTGAGACAGGAGAAAAGACAAAGTCCACTTGGAAGCTGGTGCTGGTGTTTCTCCCAAAACTGGTCTGTGATGTACAGAGTGCTGGGATGTCATCCCTGTGAGGTCTGTCACAGGACTGGAGTCCAATTTTATGTGAAAAGAAATTGGGAAAACTGGGGTGTCCGTGAAAGCGGTTGGAGGCTTGTGGCTTAAGTCTGAAAAAAGTATTTTGGTAGTTTCTACAGGATAAAGTGCCAAAGGTTGAAAGCTGAACATCTTGGTGCACCAGCTGTCAGCCCAGCGTGAGTGAACGTTCCTGTTAATGCAAGAAAAGGCTTCCAGGAGGTTTTTCGATCTGCGGTGGCTGTACCTGTCACCCACTGGGAGCATTTCGGAGGAGCATGGCTGGGGTTCAGAGTTCCAGACGCCTTTGGCAGGGGCCAGGAGCCGGCTGGCCATGGCAGACAACACGCTCAGCAGTGCTGGCTCTTTGGTACATTTCCGAAATTTCAAGCTGTTCAACAAACTGCCCCTCCTGGCCCTCTGCCTTGGCACAGGAGCAAATCTCATGGCTGTTTCCCTTTCCCCTGTTGGTGGTTTACATGGAAAGCACAAAGATTCCAGAGGGGTGGTTTCCTGCTTGGGGAATATTTCCAGGGGTAACTCAAAGAAAGGTGGACTTTTAGTTTTTTTGATTTTTCTTATGGTTTTTGGAGGATACAGTGTGGGAACCTTTTTGCATGTCCTGCCAGGTTGTATTTTTAATGGAAGAGGTCCTCTTACTTTCTTTGCAGTTCCTCTTAGTTTATTTGTAGTTCCAAAGGCACCAGGGATTCCATCATACCCCAAATTAAGGTTCAGGTTTTCCATTTCTGAATCCTGAGTCTTCAAAAACTGTGAACTAATAATATCTGTGGTAATCTTTGGCCATTTAACTTCTTGTAAAGTGCTACATAGATTAGTTTCACTGCTTCTGACAGCAAAAATCTCTGAAAGACCTTCAAATTTCACATTTCTAGATGTCACCAACTCATTTGAAGAGCTGCATAAGAGTTCAGAACTGTGCAACACACTGGGTGTGATTTTTGCTTTCTCCTCCTGTCCTGACTTCTGTTCTTGGTGTGCCTGCTCCAACCAATGTACTTTCTTCTTTCCATACTTCCTTTGTTTAGTTACATGACAATCCTCTATTTCCTCAAGTCTCTTTGAACCAAAAGCCTCATTTTCCTTGCAAATTGCATGAGCTGGTGCTGTGTCCTGACCTTCTGTCACCTCCTTCACCTCCTCCTTGCTCTGTGCAGTTAATCTGTAAGGCACTCGTGCTTCATTGCAGGCCACCCAGTCTGGGGAGCATGGTGAGCTCAGAGGGGGATGGACTGTGGGGGCTGCACCACACTGCAGTGCTGGGGAGGCCTCTGTGTCAGACACAGCTGCAGCCTGACAGCCCTGCACAGCTGCTGAAAGGACTCTGGGACCTGCCAAGGTTGTCAGTTTTACATCACGTTTTCTTTCTTTTGAAAGGTTATTTAGGCTGGATCTTGGGACTTCTAAAATCTTGCCCTGATTCTCACCAGACTTTTCAGAATCTTCTAACAAGGCCCATAGATGATTTCTGAGCAACTTTGTTCTAGGGGCTTCTTCTCCCATCTTCTCTTCTACACATGTATTTTCAGGCTTCTCTCCACAGGGAGGACTTTCTGGTGAGGTCCCATCCATGGCTTTCACAGTGGGTGTGCAGAGCCCCTCACCTTTCAGGCTGTCTTTGCTGTGGGCACAAACTCTTGAGTTTTTTGCACCATTCAGAGAGCCTGTTGCCATTTCATTCTCTGAAGAGAGAATCTCAATATTGCTGCATTTCCTCTTAACAGAAATTTTTACAGAGAGGATTTTTCTCACTGAAGAATCTTTGCTAATTTTTTGGGGTGAAGACAAGTTCTCTCCCTGTGTATGGTCAGGTGACATACACAGCTGTTCTTTCCCAGGCAGAGAGATGCCACAGTTCAGAGCTGACAGTGTTTCTGAATCCACCTGAGTCTCACCAAAAGATTCTTGGATGTCAAACTTTCCAGAAGGGGATGGACCAACACCCCTTGGAGCATTGGTTTCTGTAGCAGGTTCAGATGTTAACTGTGGGCAAGTGTTATTTAACAGAGGTCTCATGCTCACACTTTCTCTGTTTTCTGTATCTGAAAGCACATTTTCTGGCTTATATGTATTTTCAGACTTCTCTCCACAGGGAGGACTTTCTGGTGAGGTCCCATCCATGGCTTTCACAGTGGGTGTGCAGAGCCCCTCACCTTTCAGGCTGTCTTTGCTGTGGGCACAAACTCTTGAGCTTTTTCCCCCATTCAGAGAGCCTGTGGTTGTTTCATTCTCTGAAGAGAGAATCTCAATATTGCTGCATTTTTTCTTAACAGAAATTGTTACAGAAAGGATTTTTGTCATTGAAGAATCTTTGCTAAAAACTTTGGGTGAAGATGGATCACAATTCTCTCTTTGTGTATTGTCAGGTGCCACAGACAACTTTTCTCTCCCAGGCAGAGAGATACCACAGTTCAGAGCTGACAGTGTTTCTGAATCCACCCGAGTCTCATTAAAAGATTCTTGGATGTCAGACATTCCAGAAGGGGATGGACTAACACCCCTTGGAGCATTAGTTTCTGTAGCAGGCTCAGATGTTAACTGTGGGCAAGTGTTACTTAAGAGAGGTTTTATGCTCAGACTTTCTCTGTTTTCTGTATCTGAAAGCTCATTCATCTTCTCTGGGTTGTATGACAGACTCCCATGGTTTGATGAAATGGGCAGAAATTGGGCACTAACTGTATTTTCCTGGTCCTCCACAAACCACTTCATCTTTGGCAGACATGGATGTGTTTTGCTGTCTGCACACACCAGTTCTGCTTCCTCTGGTGCACATTTGATAAAACAATGCCGTGAGCCAAGTGGTTTGATATCATAAAAGCTTTCCTCAAGAGTTCCTTTATTGTCTCTTTCACATTCCTCCTCACGTTCTTCCAGTTTGATTGTCTTCTTCTCCATTAGATCACTGAAGGAGCCCATGTATCCTGAACAGTCTTCATTCCTCACACCAGTCAGAGAGTCCAAATTCACTACATTCAGAGTTCCTTCAAACCCGTCTTCTCTTGCGTATTTATGCACTAACAGAGGCAGGTCCTCCCCTGCTTTCAGCACTATCTCTTCGCCCAGACTAGAGCCAGACTCGCTCTCTTCCTCAGAGCTGTCGGCCGTTGGTACTCCAGGCCTTGGCTGGGCGGCTGAAGTTCCTGAATGCTGCTCACTGCCTGGCACGGGGCCATCAGCCTCCCCCTGGCACTGCCCTTGCCCTGGACAGAGGGTGGTTTCTGAGTGGCTGGCAGGCTGTGCTGGGGTGCTCTCGCTGGCAGGTGCTGGGCACAGAGCACAGATGGCAGTGCTACATTGTGAGGGATCGGCCGGGAGCACTGGCCCTTCCTCCTGCTCCTGCGCGCCCAGTTCTCGCTCCAGGCCTGACAGAGAGCTGCAAAATCCCAAATTATGAGCACAGGTGTTTTTGTTCAAATACCTGACTGGTAACTGTTCACTGGTCCCATCTCTCTGATTGCCTTCAGGAGCGTTTGGAGACTCCATGGTTCTTGTTCCATCAAATTCCTCTGTCTGGGAAGCACAGGTGCCCACCTTTTCTTTTGCCTCCTCTCTGTCACAAACAATTTCACTGCCAATTGCTGCTTCACAAAGATCAAATTGTTTCACTACTTCCATATTCTTTTTTGAAATCTCGTTTCTTCCCAAGGTAGCAGCAGACTTCTCTGAAGTATAAGCTAAGCAAAACATAGTTTTTCCTGTGGGCATGCCATTTATCCCATGCAGAGCTACACCTCTGTTGCCCCAGTCACGTTCACAAGGAAGAGAACCACATGCCAAAGGCAACTGTGCTTCTGGAAAGATGATTGCCTCTTCACTGTTACAGCCAGCTGAAGGCTCTCCTCCCAAATTATAATTTTCTTCGATCTTCTTAACAAGATCAGCATCAGAAGAGTGACTGTTCAGGAAAACGTCACGTACACGTGTAGTCCCTGATAAAACGCAGGAAGCACTGGCAGCTGTACACTGGCTTTTTATACCCCGATTGTTACAATGCCATGTGTCACAATGTTCATTTTCTAAACCAGTAGCTACCCTCCCCAGATTTCCTGCAGAAGATTTCATGTTCTTTTGGGATACTCTGCTTGTCATGTTAGGGTTTTCAAAAGTCCTGGAACTTACTGAAGACTTGAATTTGTCTTTACAAAGCAAAACTTCCACAACTTGTTCCCCTGTTGTTCCAGAAGCACCAACGGTTTCTTTCCCAGACAGATTATCCCAAGCCTCGTCCCTGTGTGAAACTTCATGAACAGTACAAGGAGGACACTCATTATGGTGAGGTTCTCTTGATTTTTGGAAAACAGGAGGTAGATTTACATTTAGTGTGTAAAACAAATGCGTTTCTTTCCCAGTGGACAAACTGTCCCTACTATCAGCCAACCCTTCCGATGTTGTTTTGCTCTCAGATTCCTTTCCAAGCAGTTGTGCCTTGGGTGGATGTTTTTCTAGCTTGGTATGAAGATCAAGACAGCTGTGGTTGCTGGGAGGAGGAATTTTACTGGAGGTATGGTAAGAGCTTATGTCTCTCTGTCCAGCTCTATGGGAAGCAATGTTGGTTGTTTCCATCAGCAGACTGTTTTCTTTTATACCATCCTTGCACTGGTCACTGACAGGGAATTGCCACTGGTCCTTTTTCAACTTATCACCTTCTGATGGGACTATTTTAAATTTTTCCTTTGAGAACTCCTCAGGAGATGAAGCAGCAGAACTAGAAACTGAAGAATGACAATGCTCACAAGTAACACCCTGTTGAGCTCCCATGTTTTCTCCCACAGCAATTTTTCTCCAGACTTCAGCAGCCTCTTCAAACTCAGAGCTGAATGATTTGTCTATACTAGCACTTAATTGCCTAGGATCAGTTTTAGCACTAGATAATCCTTCGCTCCTCAGCACTGGGATCTGCTCCACTGGGACAGATGTGGAGGCTCGGTTTTCTACAGACCCAGTTCCATGATGGACATGAGTGTGACATTCCATGTTTTGGGGAAGATACTTCAGGGGGGTTTCACTGATAATTCCATGAACTGCAGTACTACTGTTTTCTAGTGGCGTATTTCTGAAGTCCAGACAACAGATGCTTTTCAGAACTGGACATAGAACTCCAGCACTTGGTGTGGACAGTGTCCTACAGCTTCCTGCTGAGGACAACACAGGAGGTTCATTTTGTGTGGGTACGGCACCGTTACAGGGGTCATGAGAATCCTCACCCTGCTGACAAGCCTGGCAATTAGCAAGTGATGTGCAGAATTCATTAGTAGGATTTTGTCTGGGTAACTTCTCCTCTCTAATCTCCAGGACAGACACACCAATGTCCCCTGTTGCCAAGGGTGTGGCAGTGTGGGCTTCTGACCCATCTGAGTCATTTGTTTCTTGGGGATGGTCTGTGGCTGCTCCAATGTCCGTAACTTTTAAAGGCTCTAAAAAATCTAAGATGCTGGTTTGTGCAACCCCAGCTCTGGCCATGACTGTGTCTATATCTGGGCATTCATTGCTCTCAGCTGGAAGACCTTTACTCACTCTGTCATTCCTGTATCCTGCTTTACTAAATATCCTAGTCCCATCAGCCTTCATACCTTGTACTTCTTCAGTGAGCTTTGGCAGAGTTTCAGCTGTCACCTGAACATTTGCTTGGTTTTCCTCTGCATAAGAAAAGAAAAAGCAAATCAGGACCATACACTAAATTTGGAAGGCATTCAGTCCCTTTTAGTGTTGTAGACAACAGTGTAGTGTTAGTTTCCAAAATGTTTTTAAAAGGGAGAATTAATGCTAACAATTTTACTGCCAGCCTTCAGAAGACAAACCAAACTACTCCACCACAAACCTAAGGCCCCAGTACAGACATTCCCATGGACATTGCAAGACCTGGGTATTTCAAGTTCCACTAATACTGAGCAAGGTGCAATGCAGGTCCTATAACTTAACACACAGGCCACCACCATAATGCTCATTTGTAACATCAAAGCTGAGCACAGCTGGGGACTCGACCTGCTCCAGCCCAGAAACACAGCTGGGCACTGAGTGGCCATTTCCATCTCTTCTTCCTTGGAGACATTCCTGCCAGCAACTCATTCGTATGAACACAAGGCATATCTCATCTGTCCAAGCAATTTGGATTAGTAATAAACTGCTTTTGTAAAATCACAAAGAATGTGCTAATTAAAAAATTAGTTACTGTAGGATATCTTCATAATCAAAGCTTTCCAGGGAACATATGTGTTCAGACTTCTGCAGATCTTCCCCAGATCTTCTAGTAATGACCAAGACTAAATTGCATTTGTCAGCCAAGTAGAACTTTCGGTTAAGAAAGCAGGGAGGGAGAACGAAAATAATAATGCAGGCAAAGTGACCAAAGTATTTGGAGCTAGAAGATTCTGGAGGATCATAATGAAATGAAGACCTAGTTTAGTTGTCCTCTTCCTTTGTAATCTGCACTTTTATTTTTTAAAACATTCAAAAATGAATGAGTAGTACTCTTCCATATATTTGCTATTACTGCTCTCATACAATCCAGCTTTGAAGCAAAAGGAAATGCAAAACTTCTGCTACTGACACCCCCTTCTGCTTTGGGGTAAATAGGTATTTGAATTAAATAACTAAAATACACCTTGTATGGAAAAGGTCTTCAGGAAAGTACATGTGCTGCCAGGACAAAGCAAAGCTCAAAGTGTTGGTGTTGTTAAAGCTGTGCAGGAATAGTTTCTACTGTAAAACAAAATACACAGGCCATCTCACAATCACTCATCATCAGTTTTACCTCAACAATAACTAACTGGGAGGGAAGCAGGAGGCAGAGAGGGATGTACAACTGAAGTACCTACCTGTGCTCCTCAGAGATCCTGCAACTTCAGTGCAACAGGCTCTTGAAGACTTTGCCTCTTCCTGGCCCAAGTGAGGGTCCTCCTGAAACAAGACAGAAATATTAGTGGGGATGGATGGATGGATTTCTGACTTGGGTCGTGTCTCAGGGACTGCACCTGCTTAGCTGGGCTAGTTCAGAATGAGAAAATCTCCAAGAAACCTCTGGATCAGCCTTGCACAGGGGCAGCCTTGCACTACAAGTGCTTCATACAGACACCTGTCATTCCTTCCTCATCCCTTCAATCTCCATCATCTCACCACGAAACAACGAGGCATCCAGAGATCTGTCTTTAGCAGCAACAAACTCCTTTGACACAAGCAGCTAAAATGTAAGTAAATGGCTTAAAATGCAAATTGTTGGAAACTTGAATGAGCAGAGTAATCCAGTCTCCAGGTCTGTCTCATGCCCTCAAACCCCACCATACACCTCTGGTAAGATGTGTGCATTTTCTGTCTGGATTAAACTTTCCCACCCCTTCCCTTGGATCAAAACCACAAACCTACAACAGAAGACCTCAGTCTACTTGCAAAAAACTCCAAACCAAGACCCCACAACCAAACTATCTGCACTTAGAAACATATGACAATTCACCTTGGAAAAATTAATGACTATCAAAGATGTATTTAGTTTTAATTTCCCAAACTTTCAGATAAATCAAATATCAAAATTCAGAATTAAACACACAAATTATTTTAGCATTATGCAACACCAAGCACTCAATGTAAAACACACACCTGGGCACCTTATCCAGGTATGTCCTAGCTGACATGTCTTCAGTCACAATACATTATGTGCTTCTGAAGTGTGTGAAAACTATTTACAAACTAAAGAAAATTATCAAGAACATCACTAAAAATCTCAGCTTTTAGAGTTTTGTGACTGCTCAGTTTTCAATAGAATATTCTTTGCCATATTTTTCAGCAGCTTTGGCCTAGAAATAACTTTTTTATCATCAGTGTTTGCTAAAGTGGAGAAGAAAAAAGTTGTAACACTTTTACTTTTCTGAAAGAGTAAACCAACAGTGATTTCCTCTCTAATTACAACCAATAATTCTAAGCCCAAAAACTGAAATGCTGAGCTGGAACCACCTGCAGCATTACAATTCTACTGCCAGGCTGAAATAACTATTATTTTGTGGTCAGTACCTCAACAGGGGCTGCCACCACCAGCAGAATATGCTGAACCCACAGAACATGTTCACTGGGCAAGGAGAGTTTTAGTTGTCTCTTCTCCTTTTCAGTCACAGTCAGTTTTGCTCCTTGCTTTGTTCCAGACCTGCCTTACACCCTTCCAACAGTACTTTAAAAAGTGAAACCCCTCATGTTTTAATATACTGCTGGTCTCCTGAAGTACAGCCTGTTTTTTCACTGGATCCAGGAAAATGCAGATACTGACACACCCCCTGGAAGTGTCCAAGGCCAGGCTGGATGGGGCTCTGAGCAACCTGGGCCAGTGGGAGGTGTCACTGCCCATGGCAGAGGATGAAACAAGATGGTCTTCAAGGTCCCTTCCAACCCAAACCATTCTATGACTCTACAGCAGAAAACAGAACCAGGAAACCCCCTGGCCAAACCCACTGCCTGGTGATTCTAACCTTAAATTCAAAATATCACACAGGGATTCGTTTTTGCATTTACTTACTTGTTTTGACCAAGTTTCCCCAGGAATGAAAGTAGAACCTTCAGCGTGACAGTCCTCAGCACCCTGGGACTCTTCATCTTCCTTCTGGAGTCCACCACTACAACAGTTCAGTGTCCTAAAGTGTCCTGATTTGTTTTCCTCATCCTCCTCAAGGTCTCCAGCCTGTAGCAGTTCCTCAGGATGGGATTCTGCCGGCCCACAGGAAACCACCTCGAGCACATCACCCAAATCTCCCATTTTCTGACAAAAGTCTCCTACTGCAGAAGTCCAGGGAGTGTCCCTGTGAGTGAGCACAGCCCCTGAGCCCTCGGGCTGAGCTCCCAGTCCCAGGGCAGGCCCCGGCACTGCCATGAGCTCCGTGGAGACGCTCTGGGGCAGCCCAGGGTACAAATCCTCCAGTACAGCAGCCACAGGAGAATCCAGCAGAGAGTCCAGCCCAGCTGAGAGCATCAGGGCAGGTGAGGAGGGGTTGTCCTGAGCTTTGCAGTTTATCCTAAAAAATTAAAGCAATGTTAAATCAAGCTACATAGCATTAATCACAGAATATCCTGAGTTGGAAGGGATCCACAAAGACCACTGAAGTCCAACTCCTGGACTAGATTAAAAAGAAAAGCTTAATTCCTCAAGATTCAAGCATGTATGTTTAAGAAAGGGACTTCCAAATGTTTTTAAGCAAGATGCTGAGGAATCTTTGAGTATCTCTGGAAATACTTCATGAGCAAAGGACGGGAGTATGGACAAACAGAGAATCCCAAGCCTCGTTTTCACGTTCAAACATCTCCCTGCAGGTTTTCCCTCACCTCCTGAAAAACCTGGGAAGAGGCTACAAGGCAAATCGCCGGGGCCTGCATCAGACACCCTGCTCCTTCGCCAGAACTAAGGCATCCTTCCTCTTCCTGGCATTTCGTAAGTTTCTCATCTTTGGTGAAAAGGCCCAACTTTTCTGCATGTTCTGTGTCTCAAACGAAGCTTCCCGAGGCCTCGCCTTCCCTCCCCTGCGCCTCGCAGCCCCTCCGGGCAGCCCCGGTTACCGCAGCTGCGGGGGCAGAGGGCGCGGAGCCCGGGCCGGGACAGCGCGGCCCGAGCTCGCCGGGGCGGGCCCTTGGCAGGAGCAACTCAGTGCAGCAGGAGGCGATGAGCCGGTGCCGCTCTCCGCCCTCCAGCCGGAGCAGCCCCGGCACGAGCCGCCCTAGCCCTAGCCCCGGCCCCGGCCCCGGCCCCGGCCCCGGGCCCGCACCCCCGCCCGGGAGCGACCCTTTGTCCGCGGCCCCGCGCCCTCCCCACCGCACCCTCGGGGGTCCGCGGCAGAGCTGCGGAGGGGCCGCCGCTCCCGGCAATAACACACNNNNGCAACACCCCCCCCGCCGGTGTGCCCCCCGGAGCCCGCAGGGCCGGGCTCCGCCCCGGAGAGCCCCCGCCGCGCCCGCGCTGGGCCGGGCCCCCGGCAGTCCCTTGGCCCCCACGACCGGCCAGCGAAAGGGGCGACCCCACGCCAGACAACCGAGAGACCCGAGAACACCAGGACAGCCACTTGACCCAGCCCCACCCGCGCCGTTACCTGAGCGGCGGCGGCACCGCCGCCCGCCCCGCCCCGCGCGTCACATCCGCATCCGGGGC